>OZ057400.1:119057181-119145917 GCA_964056695.1 Melieria picta
TCACACAATAATTTTAATTTATAAAAAATCAAAATTATCTCCTAATGTCATTTTTCAAGCCACACATCACAAACACACAAAAATTCAGTCGTTTGTAACTTGGTGGCGTATCATCAGTTGATCGAAAGAACGCAGACCAAACTTGCACTAATGTTTTGAAAAAATCTCATTAACTGCACTGCCAGCAGCCAAGTAGAACTCAGAAGCGGAGAAGCGTGCTGCGAGCGTCCTTTGTCTGCACGCCAACTGGCCCAAAACGCACACACACACACACATACACACATTCTTGTATATAGACACACGTCGGTGCGCACAAGTCATTCATTCCTTAAATGCAACAAAATTACCAATCGATGAGTTTGCATTCTTAAACGCTCCTGCCGTCCCTTGGCAGCTTCTTGGCTCTTGGCGCGCACCTTTGAAGTGCAGATGCTGCAGCTTTGCTTCACTGCTGCTTCAGCCGCTGCTCAAATAACGCTTTACGGCTGTTTCATGCGCCATTTATTTACGCACTCAAGTTTCCAACAAACATTTGGCCGCTGGAGTTTATTTGTCAGTGCTTCGTTTAGGTCGTTTTGGCTGCATTGGTTGTGTGCAGCTGTTGTTGTTGTTTTTGTTGCTCAATTGTGGCCACATAACTATTAAATAATAATGGAAAATGCGCTTATAGCACCCAACCAAACTCATGCCGCGCATTCAACATACCCACTGATGTGTTTGCATGTGTGTGTGTGTATAAAGTTAGATGTGTGCACGTCTGTTCGTCTTAAGATAAATGAGGCAATCTTAATATGCGGTCGGCCACAATCACTGCAGGGCATTATTGGGTAATCTTGTGGCGAAAAATGGTGAGAAATGGAAAAACAATCTAATAGCATTTCTCACATAATCACTCATGTTTAGGAACGCACAAACACACACACACACACACATAACAATGGCTTGGAAGGAACGCAGTCAGTCAGTTGGTGCTCTTTGGTGGTTATAACCAGAGTTCTTTTGGAGTTTCTACTGTAAAATAAATACGAATGTTTTACTGCGGAGTCTTTATAATCTCGTCTTTTGATAGGCCAAGTTTTTATATTTTCTATTGTAAATTTTATATATGGTATAGTCAGGGGCGTAGCCTAGAGGGCAAGTGAGTTCCCGAGCTTGAGGTGTTTTCAATCACTATTCACCGTTTAATAATTAAAAAAAATAAAAACAAAATTTTTTGGCCTAATCAATTTGTTTTACTCAAAATAGTTTCCTTTAGACTCATTTCAGCAATGTGCATCATCTAAAAGAATGTCTAATGAGTGTTTAAGGTCGCTGGGAGGTCCTTCAGGATGTCGATAAAAATCTTTTGAACGGCTTCTACGGCCACAAAACGCTTTTCTTTCATCGAATCATCAGCGACAAATGCATTTTTCCGAAAAGACGATGAAAGATGATTTCCTATCACCAACACACAGCAAAACCTTCTTAATCGTTAATCCTCGCTTGGCCAACGTTAGTGCGGGCTCACACCTCAATTCGAAAATAACCGTTTTTGCTTGATGTTGTCATATGTGACTCACTTTTCATCACCAGCCACCATCTGCTTCAGAAATGAGTAGATTTGGTTACGACTCAGCGCAGAGGGAAATTCAGTCTGTGAGGATTTTTTGCTTCTGGAGCTTCTTTTTGTATCCAGTCTTATTCCAATGATTCCAAACGATTTCTTGTGCAATGTTTAGCTCCTGGACAATCGAAACAGTGTTTGTATGACGGTGGGTCTTGAAGATTTTCATGATTTTATCGACATTTTCAACAACTGTGTTCTCAGAGCGTGGTGCATCTTGGACATAAAAATTACAGGAACGAAATCGACGAAACCGAAATTACGCGTGATTAGCTGTTAAAGTATCAGAACTATAAACATTATTCATCCTTGGATCAGCATCATGATCCATCCAAAATATTATATAGGCGTGAAACAAGAGGTCATTCATACTCAGTTTTTAATTTTCTGACTGTTGCTCTTTTAAAAGGACTTTAAAGTTCAAGGACATACACAATTCAACGATTTTTTAAAAATATTTTCAACTATGCAATGATAAAAATATGGATACAAAATGAAAGAAAAAATGTGTCGCTTTATGACTAAATTTTCTATTTTGAACTTTCAGGATCAAAATATGTCAGTAAGTAATACGAGTATGTAGTTTAATACCTCAATTTTGTTTTTCCATACAAAATTCTTGCGTATGCAAACTTATTTTTTTAACTGTGAACCAATTGGAATAGAAGAATAACATTTTGAGGTATAATACTACATACCAAGATGCAAAACATATAATTTTTCCAAAAGGATTCGTGGGAAAACTGTAAGGATATCAAAGGATACGTCATTGAAAGGACCTTACTGACATATTTTGGTCTTTAAAGTTAAAAATAAGAAATATAGTCTAAAAGCGACAATTTTCTTTGTCCATTTGATACCCATCTCTTCATCATTGCACAACTGCAAATATTTAAATAAATTCCTTGAAATACTTTTGTTTTTAAAATTTTAAAATTCTTTTAAAGGGACATAGGATCAAAAAATGAAAAACTGAGTATGACATGTTGCTATAAATGACCTCTTGTTTCACGCCTATAAAATCTTTTGGTTGGGCCTTGACAAAAGTGGTTTTTGTAGAACGGTATATTCAGCTACTTGGCTTCCTTTTTCGCCTTTATCTAAGAAAATCAGTAAAATATCAGGTGTACAACTTTGCTTCCGCCGTTTTTTTTTCAAAATTAAAAGCTTTATTGCGAAAAAGTGCTTACAGATGTATTATTCAAAGTATTGTCCGTCGCTAGCGACAACTTTCTCCCATCTTTCCGGCAATTTTCGGATCCCGGCTCGAAAAAAGGAGTCCTCTTTTGACGCTATCCATGAAGCAATCCATTTTTCCAATTCTTCGAAGGATTGAAAATGTTGATCTGCCAGGCCGTGTGCCATCGAACGGAATAGGTGGAAGTCAGAAGGGGCGACATCTGGGGAATACGGCGGGTGGGGCAAGACTTCCCATTTCAGCGTTTCCAGGTACTTTTTGACCACTTTTGCGACGTGAGGCCGAGCATTGTCGTGTTGGAGGATGACTTTGTCATGTCGCTCTTGATATTGTGGCCGCTTTTCTTTTAGCGCGCGAGTAAGGCGCATCAGTTGCAATCAGTTCTTGGGTTTGGCACGAATCTTCATCAAGCAATGCTTCTAGTTGTTCATCTTTGAAGGTTTTTTCTCTTCCACCACCATGTTTGTCTTCGACATCGAAATCACCATTTTTAAAACGTTGAAACCACTCCCGACACGTTCTTTCACTCAGAGCAGCATCACCGTAAGTTTCTGAGAGCATTCGATGAGCTTCAGCTGCATTTTTTTGCGAATTGTAACAGAAAAGTAAAACTTCCCGCAAATGGCGAGAATTGGGCACATAAACGGACATTTTCGAGCGTGAATAATACGAAAACAAGAACAACTGTCACTGAAACGGCGATGACAATTCGTTAGGCACTGTCCACACTCACTTTAAAGGCATTACCATCTATGTATTTCAACCAGCCTCAGCCGGTACAGCCACCTATCGGAAAACGGCTGAAGCAAAGTTGTACACCTGATATTACGTATTTTCGCTTTGCTTGTGTCCATCTTTGAGGTGCGCTCAAACAAAACTGAGTTCAGCAATCATTAAATTGTCTGAGAAGTCTTTTTAGTACTGAATCTTACCTTTCTAAATTCTGATTATTGAGCCACCCCAGCTTAATCTACGGGTTTCTTCTTCTATCACTTGTTATGCCGTCAGATTTCTTGAGGACGCCTTCTCAGTGCTTTGGTATCTTTTTCTATTACCAGTTTTGTTCTTAGAGTTCCGAATCAACTGCCCTTTAGTAATTTAGTAAAAGCTGCAACTGGTTTAACGAGTGAACGATCTGATGCTCGATCTCAGGTGGTATCGCAATGGGCCGCCTGGCCTAAGTGTGCTCCTCTTAGGACAGCCACACCTACCTACCTAGTAAGTATTTTCTCCTAGTTATCACTTTTTCGGATAAAAATTAAAAATAACCTTTTTCTTATTTAGTAGTCTTCTTCTTTGCTCATTTCTAAAACACATCACTTACTTAGGCTCGAATCCTCATCAACACAAAACTTGCCTTAACCCATTTTCGGCCGCTACCAGAAATAGCCAATATTTTTTTAATTCCTTTTAAGGACTTACATTTAGGACCTTAATCAAGAATATTTTTGGATTTTTTTGTGTTTTTTTTTTTACATAATTTTTTTATAAATAAATAAAAATTGAATTTTAAATAAAAACAAATATATATGTACATAGTTTTAGTCAAATAATAATCAAACATGCAAACAAACAATTGTTGGCTTACATATGTACATACATGACGACTTCTGGCCAATGGTCGATTTTTCGACCACTGAAAAGTACGCGGTGCTGAGAGGTAAAAATATTTTCATAATCTTATGGATATCAATTGATTGTGGAAATTTGTCTTTAGGCCTCGTAAATAATCAATAATAAATCAATAATTTGAAAAGGTTATATATTTTTCAGAATATTCAAAATATGACTAAAGAAATGCTTTTTTTCGTGCCTTCGCCAACATCTCTAAATTTATCTTTTTAAAAAAAATTATTATTTCGAGGGGTTACCAAAAGACCAAAGCTATTTTATGCATCAAAAGTTTAAAGATATAATGTCTAAGTGCAGTGCTACTCTCCTTCAAAGTGGCTGGTCGAAAAATCGACCAGCGGCCGAAAATGGGTTAATGGTTCGATTAGAAACATGCTTTTGGCTCATGTCTTAACACCTAAATCTCGTGGTTCTTGATACCTACAAAATCGTAGATCCCAAAATGGAAGATCTCGTTGCAAAATCGCACACAAAACGTGGGCGGTTGCGGGATGCTCGGCCTTAGTCCTCAAGGGACCATACGGTAGTAAAACTTGTTTCTCACATCAAAAATTGTTTCATATTATCAATTTTTCATAATACCAATAAGCGCCGTTGTATCAGTCACATACGGCCAGTCAGCCATTGCATTTTAAAAACTCAATATTTGAATATTAAAAACTAAATTTTTGTCTGTGTGTAAATTTACACTTTGGGGTGTTAATTTACCAGTCAAATAACTGGCAATTTTTGTTTCAGTATTGTGCAATGCAAAAGACCAAAAGCCCGCACACACACACATACACTCAAACACTCACACAAGCAAATGAATTGCGCAAATTACTGTAATTAATTTTCAAATTATTGCCAGCAATTGCAATTCCACACACCGTTGACCGCATTAGCAGCGAACGCTGCCCTTCCGCTGTACCACCAACAACAATGCAAATATGTACACACATGTATACATGCGAATGCACATATGTGTACATGTGCATGTACAATTCCTATATGCATGTTTATGCAGAGCGCACTTGGGCGCTTAAAGTGTCCGATGCATATTACAGAATCTTAATGATACTCGTACACTTTCGGC
This sequence comes from Melieria picta, assembly GCA_964056695.1. Taxonomy (NCBI): domain Eukaryota; kingdom Metazoa; phylum Arthropoda; class Insecta; order Diptera; family Ulidiidae; genus Melieria; species Melieria picta. The sequence continues at coordinate 119,062,690 of OZ057400.1, forward strand.
GCTCAAACCGCGCGCACAGTGTCGCGCATTGTGTCGACGGACAAGTGGTGAGTGTGCCGGTGAGTGTTATAAATTAAAGGTAATTTACGACAGTGGCAATAGGAAGAGGTCAACGTGTGTTGTGGGCAGGCCACTTTTCGGTGGTGTCTCTAAGTACGGCGAAATTAACATACAATACAACCAGAGACCAGAGACCAGAGACGCGACGACCGGCCGTGTGCCGCGCAACTATCATCCAATGTTTGCTTTGCCGGCGTTGCAGTTGTCTGGCTATTGTTGTTGCCGTTGCATTGGCCATTGTTATTAACAATATAAAGATTAATGATGTGAAAAATGCTCAAATCGCATTCGGTTAGGGGGTCTGTGGCGAACGTGTAGACGGCTCAGTAAAGTATTGGCGCAAGTGCTTTGCACTTGCTCAGCACTTGTGTTCGTCTTTTATGTGGGCGCCAGTTATGTCACTGCGACTAATTTTATTTAATGTGCACTCTTGTAGTTTTCGTGTTAAATCGAATTGTTTTGTTTAATTTCAACATATGTTTCATGCACATTGGCGACGCTTTTGTGATAAATCGTAGTTTTATAGGGAAATTTTCGGCTTAAATGTATGGAATTGTTATAATTTTGAATTTCACTTGTGCTTTGTGCTTAGATGCATCAGAGCAAACATGTTTGTAAGGAAATATTTTTTATTTTGAAATACTTAGAAGTAGAATATTTTCATATATAAGATGTAAAAATTATTACGTTAAAATGATTAATGATTAAAACCCGATATTATTGCAATAGCGATTATTTGGTACCAAAATGGACCTAATTTTAGATTAAGGTTCTTTCCGTATGAGAGCTGCCACTTTTACCTATCTAATTATTACAAAATCGACAGTCAAATCTAAAATCGTTCCTCTTCTTCAGGTGAAAAAATTTCTATATATCTTGAACAGTGATGTCTAGGGAGCGGATTTCCATGCAAATGCATGGATGAAATATCTTTTCGAATCAGAAAATTTCCTTTAAAATGGCATTTAATTGTTAATGCATATTTTTTCCATATTTCGCTTTAAATTCATTTTTTAGCATACTTGCAATAAAATGCATATTTGTAAGCATATTTTAAGCTTTTTTTCGCTTTGAAAGAATTTTTCTGCATATTTACAGAACTATACATATTAAACCCTTTTGACACCGAATTTTACCCTGTGTCTCGATATTACTTTTTGGTATTTAAATAATGAAACACTTGCCTAAGAATTGTGCACACGACATTTGAAGTCGCCACGCCTCTTTGTTAGAGTTCTAGAGCTAGTTTACTTTTGAACAATGTTAGCTTAAAACGGGTTAAATAAATTTTGTATCAATATTTTTTAATAGCATAAAAATTATATAATATTTATACAAAAATACAAAATTATCACTTTTTGATTTTATTTAACCATTATTAAAGAAACAGGGTTTTGATCGAACGCGCCCAATTCGTAGACTTCAATTAGAACACAAACTTGATATCGCTGCAAATTATTGAAAATTATTTTGGCGATAACAGTAAAATTTTTGTAAATTGCTTTGAATTCACTTCTCAAAATATTATTTTGTTGATGCCTAATTAAATTAAACCCATAAATCAATCGTAGCTTTAACTATAACATGAGAAATAAGTGAAGTTGCTTTCAGGCACCTTTGGGGTCGAAAGGGTTAAGCATATTTTTAGTTTTTTCTTATAATTCTGATATATTTACATACATAAGTACAGTATAATCTCGATAATCCGGACAATTAAAAACCAGGCACTGTCCGAAATATCGAAAAGTCCGGATTACCAAGATTACAAAAAAAATCGATAAAAATACTACTGAACACCAAGGAAACGTATTTTTTAACTAAAATTATTTTTGCTTAAAAATTTTATTTTTAATACATATGTTATGAACATTTTTGGTGATTTTGAAAGAAATTTGTCATTTTCATTTGGCGAATTTTTGTTTAATTTTTTTTAGAAATTCTAGATTTGCCTACATTGTACTTCACTGCCAGTTGACGAAGTGACTTTCTTCGACTTAATTTGTTTAGAATTTTTTTCCATCGTTAAGATTGTACTATAGGTGGCATTGTTAATATTTGATTTAGTTTACACAGTTAGATTAAACTTTTATAATTTATAAAAAGCAGATAAAAATGAGTGTCCGAATTTTTGAGGTAAATAAAATATGTGGTGTCCGGATTACAGAGTCAACAATAGAAAGCAATTGGGTGTCCGGATTACCGCGTTGTCCGTATTACCGAGAATCCGAATTATCGAGATTGTACTGTACTACAAATTAATACATTTTGTGAGTGACTCTGTGATTCTACAACAAAGGTTTTTTGGTGTTCCTTATGTTTTCAATAAATTAAAAAAAAATTCGTGTGCAAATGGAATTTTGAATAATATATTTTTGGTGTTTTTTTACTTCGTAAACGAAGTAATTCGAATGTGTTTTCAGACTTTTAATATTTGTTCATTTGTTATTTTTTGTTACTATTGTACTGTTTATATACAGAATACATTTTAAAAAAAATTTTGTTTGAGTTTTTTTTTAACAGAGACACCAACACTGCCTTACATTCGAATACGTACGTGCGTCGGCATTGCGAGCAGCAAAATTGTCATCACTAATCTAGAACCTACACGATGCTGGAACATTCTTCAATACCTCGTCTACGATTTTGCCAAAAAACAAACATGAAATATTTTACTTCAAAATATTCTGCATATAACTGAGTCCAAATTATATTTGGATTTTAAACATTTAAGTGCAATTTAAAAAGTAATCAAAATGCACGATTTTATCAGCCAGAAGTTTCCTTGAATTTAAATTGCCCTTTCCCCCCGCCCCCCGCTCCCCACTACTTTATCATGTGTTTCCATGAAAACTTTCGCTATTATAAAACAAAAATGTATATATGCATGTGATATGTAAATTGTTGACAACCTGCTTTCATGTTTCACTAATTAAAGTCATCTTTTCATAGACACAAAGCAATAAAACAAACATTTCATAATGCGCCAAGCAACAACAAAATCACACACACAGACATACAGACAAACATGGACAGTATTCTTTGGTATTCATTTGTCAATTCTAATAAGTAGAAAATCAAGATAATTTGACCTCGACACGCAGACATTGGTTGGTGTTTAACGCAAGACAATCCTTTTTTCGACGGAAAATGACAAAAAATCTAGAAAATTTCTACTAATAAATCATTTTTTTTTTTTCGTTGCAACAATGTCACTGGCAAATGGGCGGGAAATCGATAAGGCTACCCAGACAGACAGTTAGACAGAAAGACAGACAGATATGTACAAACGAAAGCACTGTGCGCCACATAAATCACACCAATGTTGCATGCAACATGAGCCACGAGTGTGGCAGCAAGTTCAATGGACCCGCGCAGTGGCAGGTTGACAGCCAGAGGCCTGTCCAAGAAATATTGAAATTAAATAGTCAACAGTCGAAATGCAGCTGAAAGCAATGCAACATAAAGTCCAACGAAGATGCTCAAAACAGCTAAAAACCGAAAAAAGAAACAAAGCGGGAAAAAAATCGATTCCAAATTGAACGTTGTGACTTTGTGTGAGAAAAGGAAAGGCCTCGGTCGTTCGTTGGGCCAATGACAAGTTTTATCAATTTGGAAGCAGGCTCGCTCTCAGATAGAGTGCCAAACAAACAAATATGGCACTGGGAATACAATCGAGAAGAAATGAGTAGCCGCGGCAGTGAACGGGTCAAGGGAAAAAAAGTCAGCAGCAGCAGCAGCCGCAGCAAGTTAAAAGCAGGCAGCTACTTTGCATTGAAAGGTCGTCGTTGTCGTTGTCGTCGACGTCGTCACAAAACAAAAACCTCGGAAAACCGTAAAGAATGAAAGAAATATCTTCTGAATACGAAATTGAGTGGAAATGCCGTGGCAGCAGATTTGAGAGCGCAGCAAAAGTTACTGTTGCCGTCAACGGCGACATTGCAACTGTGACGAGGCAGCGTTGCAATGTTTTTGACATGTTCATGTAGATAATTTAGGTAGTAGTGTTCGACCGAAGGTGGATTTTTGGCCGAAGCCGAAGCAGAATATTCGGCATAACTAAAATGTTCGGCCAAATTCTGTCTACAAATTCTTTTAAGAAAAAAGCGGATAAAAAAACGGTTATTAGGCCGAAGCCGAATATTCGGCATAACTAAAATATTCGGCCAAATTCTGTCTAAAAATTCTTTTGAGAAAAAAACTGATACAATTTGGCCGTTCTTTTAGGCCGAAGCCGAATATTCGGCATAACTAAAATATTCGGCCAAATTCTCTCTACAAATTCTTTTAAGGAAAAAAACGGATAAAATTAAGTCGTTCTTTTAGGCCGAAGCAAAAGCAGAATATTCGTCATAACTAAAATATTCGGCCAAATTCTTTCTACAAATTCTTTTAAGGAAAAAAACGGATAAAATTAAGTCGTTCTTTTAGGCCGAAGCAAAAGCAGAATATTCGACATAACTAAAATATTCGGCCAAATTCTGTCTAAAAATTCTTTTGAGGAAAAAACTGATAAAATTTGGCCGTTCTTTTAGGCCGATTTTAGGTCGAAGTCGAGCAGAATATTTGGCATAACTAAAATATTCGGCCGAATTCTTTCTGAAAATTCTTTTGAGGAAAATACTTCTTTGGCATAACTAAAATATTCGGCCAAATTCTTTCTACAAATTCTTTTGAGGAAAAAACTGATAAAATTTGGCCGTTCTTTTAGGCCGAAGCCGAAGCAGAAAATTCGACACAACTAAAATATTCGGCCAAATTCTTTCTACAAATTCTTTAAAGGAAAAACTGATAAAACTTGACCGTTCTTTTAGGTCGATTTTACGCCGAAGTCGAATCAGAATATTTGGCATAACTAAAATATTCGGCCGAATTCTTTCTGAAAATTCTTTTAAGGAAAAAACTCATAAAATTTGCCCGTTCTTTTAGGCCCCTTTTAGGCCGAAGCTCAAGCAGAATATTCGGCATAACTAAAATGTTCGCCCAAATTCTTTTAAGGAAAAAACTGATAACAATTAGTCGTTCTTTCTTTATTTATTTCTTTCTTCTACTTAAGACTATATATATAATATAATATATAATATATTTTATATATATATATAAATATATATAATATATTTTAGTAAAATAAGCCAGCCATACTCTTAGAGTTCAATTTTCATAAATAGCTGATTAGAGATAATTTTTATAAATCACAATCTTGCTGTTCCAAATATCCATAAAACTCGATATTTTAGAAAATACTTCCAAGAAGAAGATTTAAAATTGGCCGAATAAGCCGAATACCGAAGCCGAAGACCAATAATATTCGGTCGGACACTAGCAGGTAGGTTAAAGATAATGTAAGTATAAAGTTTTTAATAATTTCCTAAAGTGTAAAACAGACTTTAATGGATTCTTCTTCTATTTATCCTCTAAGGAGCAAAGTATTTGTGAACTTATTGAAATTTTAAAAGACTTTCAACTTATTTAGTTGCGTGTTTTAATTTAAAGATACGATTTGAGCTCATTGTAAATGTTTTGGGGTCTTAAGAAACAATTACAAACACAAAGCTATATAAAAACACTCAATTCATATCTTAGCTTTTACCTTTAAACATGGTTTTGTGGAAATTCTAGACAAGACATGAGGTGAACATTTTTTATTAAATGCCTCATCCACTTGTTCGATCACTTGAGTTTTGACTTCTTAGCCCACTGCACATATTGTGGCTCACAATTTTATCTAAGTTTCTTACTGCTTAAAGAACTGTACATGGTTTTTGAACCAGTGCACAGTGATTCGACTCCATACAACCGCGGGACAAAATTAGAAGGAGTGGTCCATTCTTCATAAAATTTGGTACACTAGTTAATCATGGTCTGCTGAATTTAAATCTCCATTTTGTTTTTCTTAAAATTTTGTAGTTTGGCAATGCCTGAGACTTAAATTTGCAATTTTCGTCATTTTTGGAGAGCTATAGCAACGAGTGTGTTGGCTAGATTTTTCAGATTTTACATTTAATCGGTAACGTCAACATTGATAATTGCAAAGAGTTACAGTAATTGTCTTAGTACCCTCTGGTTTTACAATAAAAATGAGAATAATAGACGTATGTTTTGCTTTTTTGCAGTTTTATCAATTTTTCATGCTGATTGCATACTTTTAGGCATACTTTTTTCGAAAAATAGGTATTCGGCAGATATCGGAGGATGTAATTACATTATCCGACAAAGAAAGAATGCTTCTTAAAATAAAAAAAAATCCAGGAACATACTTTCACATACTTTTTAGATATTTTCCTCTAAGTTTTGCCAATTTTCCGATTTTTAATTTAGATAAATATTTTGAATTAAAAGTGAATTAAAAGCCTCAGCTTTGCAAATTTTGAGAAAACACTGAAAGCGAAAATGGACACATCAGTTCTTAATATATATTATTTTTATTTTTTTTACTCAGTAGACTAAAAAACAGAAAATATGTGTTTACAATTTTTTGTGAAAAAGTTCCGATTTTGGGCAGCTCTTGCACTTGCACTGATTAATTTTTTGCACAGATTTTTTTGGGTTTTCTTAGTTGGAGTTTTACCTTTCAAATGACATCAAAATCGTTAAATTTTGAGACTATAAATTTTTTGAATTTTGTCTATGGAACGAATCACTGTGCAGTGGAGCAAACTTCAGGAGTAAAGCGAGACTTTAAGACTTTTAATTTAACTTCATAAATGCGCTTTCAATTTGAATCTTAGGTCAACACCTTTTGAACTGTCTTGCAATTTTGGAGGAAATATCACCATTGACCTATTTATTCGTTTAAGCTACAAAGTGGTTCACACATATGAGAAGTGCGTAGGCGAAAATCTCACTTGATACCATAATGATTCACATAGGCTAAGAGATTATCTTCCAAATGAAGATGAGACCGACCTTCCAAGCTCAACTTTTTCATTCATTGGATGCTTTTAAGCTCAACTTGCACTCATAAAAAAATTCTTATGAACTCAGTCCTCACTTCCTTCACCCATACCACAACCTACACTGAGCAACAATGTCCTACTACTTTACACAAACTATGTACATACTATTTTGTTCATGTCAACAATCATCGGATTTTGGCCAACACTTCATCGCTTATGCCCACTTGATCCCTACGCCTGCTTCGGTCCGAATGCTTAGATGGATGGCAGCAACCTTTTCGAATGGGTCTCTTATGCTTTTGTTTTGTTGCGCTGCGTTCTTTGTGTTTTTTGTTTTTTTGTATTTTCATTTGTGCCGCTGCTGCTGCGATATGCAAAAGCCAATTTGAATATTGTAAGTTGGAAAGTGGAAGCTGCAGTTGCAAGATCAACGCAATGATGAAATGCAGCCAAGTTGAAAAGTGTCACTTGAGTTATGGGTGCATTGTTTTTATTTTTCCGCTCCCTAACTGAGTGAGTGACTGGCTGGCTGGTTGGCTGGTGTGGTTGCTGCTGCATTCAATGGCCGGCTGCATGCTTTACAGTTTTCAACTTCAAGCAGCAGCAAGATTGCTGCATGCATTGAAGCAACAAAGTCAGTCAGCAAGCAAACAGTTGATGTATCGCCGTTGAAGTTTGAGAAAAAATGACAGAGTTACGACGGCACAACGAAACGCTGCCAACTATGCGAGCAGTTTTGCATCTGAAAATACAACAAAAATAAAGTCTGCCTTAATGCGCCCGAGTAGGCATGGCAATAATATTGTGCAATATTTACAAGTTTATAGCAATGTCAAGGAGAAAATGTTGATTTACCCGTTGAATGAAGTTCCACACTTCGAGAGGTGAAATTTTCTTAAGTATTCAAAGAATCGAGAGAGTACGTAGCTCTTGCCATCTGCTTTGATGGTTCCAAGCTGTTTGATAGGGCTTCAGGTGTAATATTACAAACATTTGACTTCTTACCAGACTACTTACCAATTGATTTTACACATCTCATTCTAACCTAACTTAATGCAACTGAGTTAGATTTCTCTAGATTCGGTAAAAATATCAGTGTGCTCGCTATTAAATAGGCCTCGTCTCTAATTCTTCGTCTTCTTCCTTAGCATGACAGTCCTGGATGGACCACTGCTTCCGCAACTATCTTCCTCCAGATTTATCGATCCGCTGCTAAGCGCCACCACTTTTGCCCTTTCATCTCTTTGAGGTCATTGTTGACTGTATCTACCCAACTTTTCTTTGGTCTGCCATTAGTTCGCTTCCCATATGGCTGCTTCTTGAAGGCTCGTTTTAGAGCTCTTTGTTCTGGCATTCTTTCTACGTGTCCAAGCCAGCGTATTCGTTGGGCTTTTATGTATTTTATAACGTTTTGCCCCTTAATGAGGTGTTCAAGCTCAGAGTTCTATCTAATACGATATGCGCCATCTTCCAACCTGATTGGACCATTCATATTTCTCAGTATTTTCCTTTCGAATATTGCTATTTGGTTCATGTCATTCATCCTTCATCCAACTAATTCGAACCTAAATTAGCGCATATAGCGCACATATATGATCCCACCAGTCCTCTTCTCCAACTTCATCATCCTATCCTAACCTAACTGAGCTTATATTTTTAGAAGAGCCAACATTTATGTGATATCTGTTCATACCCCCTTCTCAAACAAACATAACTTGAGCTGAAGTTCTCTGAGTAGCCAAGAAATATGGAATCAATCACAATGGCCTTCTCAGACATCTTTCGCAACTTCTATCCAACCCTATCCTTACCGAACTGAGCTGAAGATCTCTGAGTAGCCAAGAAATATGGAATCAATCACAAAAGCCTTTCCAGACCTTCTTCACAACTTCTAGCCAACCCTATCCTTATCGACCTGAGCTGAAGTTCCCCGAGTAGCCAACAAATAGGGAAACAATTTTAATAGCCTTCCAGATCTCTTTCGTTACTTCTATCCAACCCTATCCTAATCTAACTGAACTCAAGTTCTCTGAGTAGCCAACAAATAGGGAAACTGACTGAGCTGAAGTTCTCTGAGTACCTAACAAATAGGGAAACAATAACAATGGCCTTGCCAGACCTCTTTCGCTACTTCTGTCCAATCCTATCCTTACCGACCCGAGCTGAAGCTCCCCGAGTAGCCAACAAATAGGGAAGCAATCACAATGTTCTTGCCAGACCTCCTTCGGAACTTCTATCCAATCCTATCCTTACCAAACTGAGCTGAAGTTCCCTGAGTAGCCCACAAATATGGAAACTGACTGAGCTGAAGTACTCTGAATAACCAACAAATAGGGAAGCAATCACAAAGTCCTTGCCAGACCTCCTTCGCAACTTCTATCCAATCCTATCCTTATCGAACTGAGCTGAAGTTCCCCGAGTAGCCAAGAAATGTGGAAACAGCTGAAGTTCTCTTAGTACCCAATAAATAGGGAAAGGCTTTGAACTGAGCTGAAGTTTTCTGAGTAGCCAACAAATAGGGAAACAATCACAATGGTCTCGCCAGACCTCTTTCGCAACTCCTATCCAACCCTATTCTTACCGACCTGAGCTGAAATTCCCCGACCAGCAAACAAATAGGGAAACAATCACAAAGTCCTTGCCAGACCTCTTTCGCTACTTCTGTCCAATCCTATCTTACTAACCCGAGCTGGAGTTCTCTGAGTAGCAAACAAATAGGGAAACAATCACAAACTGACTGAGCTCAAGTTCTCTGAGTACCCAAAAAATAGGGAAAAAATCACAAAGTCCTTGCCAGACCTCTTTCGCTACTTCTGTCCAATCCTATCCTTACCGACCCGAGCGGAAGCTCCCCGAGTAGCCAACAAATAGGGAAACAATCTCAATGGCCTTCCAGACCTCTTTCGCTACTTCTATCCAACCCTATCCTCACCGAACTGAGCTCAAGCTCCCCCAGTAGCCAACAAATAAGGAAACAATCGCAATGGCCTTGTCAGACATCTTTCGCAACTTCTATCCAATCCTGTCCTTACCGAACTGAGCTGAAGTACTCTGAATAACCAACAAATAGGGAAACAATCACTATAGCCTTGCTAGACCTCCTTTGCAACTTTTATCCAACCCTATCCTAACCTAACTGAGCTGAACTTTTCTGAGTGTTCAACCGCAAAACCAGTGAAATTATTGCATTACACAGAATATCTACAACTATCTAGACACACAAAGTCATTTTCAAAGCCATTTTAATTATCACTTTTATGTGGCCCATGCATCAAGCGGCTACGCCCTATTCGCTGGTTTATAAAAACCCAAAAGATCACTTATGTGTGGCCAAAGTTTACACACAAAATTTCGAAATAGCAAAATCGAATTATACGCAACCGACAATAGATACCAGTAAAAATTCAGCGATTGTCATTAGAAAGCAGTCAACTGACGGCTGATGGATTCGACAGAGGCCAAACCCTCGACGCAATTCATTCACATTCCGCGCGCACACCTCAAAAAATCGAATAGGTACTTCACGGCGCTGTGTTGTGATCAAAAATTTAGCCAACTCACTACGCCTAATTAACAAAATTTAATTGTGGGAACAATGTTTTTTTCAAGCAAATTTTTATTAGCAAATATCTTTTCGATTAGGTAGCAATATTGTTAAATAAAAAATAAAATCCCAAACAATGAAGTAGCAAACATTTTGAAAGACACAACAAGGCGCACTACACATGTTCGCTTCGAACGCCATCGTCATACGAAATCATTTGAGCCAATAGCCATTTGAGTGTTTGGGCCAGTAAATGAAGTGTGCGCACGCGCAATTGTTGCAAGTGTGAGGTGTTACTTGAGTACGCAAGTCACGTGACAACATGAATCAAATTCTCATTGCTTTGAACTCATTTCGATTAAGATTTTATTGTTTTGCTTGTTCTTCTCCGAAGTGCGTAATTTCAGTTTGAAACAAAAAGAATTTAAAACAGAACTGATTGCTTTATGTAAATGTTGACAACATGATCCCGCTACCTGCCAACTGTGCGCACGTACATATTTATGTATGGCATGTCATCAGATCGGTGCGCGCTGCCAACGAGTGATTTAACATGCTGAGCGATTTCAGATTCTGAACGGCTGCTGCGAACCCCTCACGTCGGATTGCGCTAATGAATCATTTTGCGCCGTGGCCAGTTGACGCACCAACAATTGCTCCGAAAAAGACATGAAAAAGTGTAGCTTACGTGCTCGCACTGCAACACCGATCGTAAGCGTGCACTTACCTTCAAGATTTTTTGACCTTTTCCAGAATTTTGTATTTGTCAACTGTCCAATGTTTGGGAATTTTCGAGGAATACGAAGGCAACCGGAACGTGCTGGGCATGGCCAACGCACAAGGGTTGGCATTCTTCAATGATTTATCAGCTGATGTTTGTAAGACATAACTGATTATTGTCAAAAGTTGTACATATCGTAAATCCTTCACGATACGATAATGTCACAAACATAATGGATTGCTTAATTTCTTTTGGATTTTTGATGGCGTGAAATTAGGTGGAATCATGGCTGGTTGGGGGAATACGTGTTGGCCTGATGCAATGTTACTCATAATTGAAATATTTTATGGGTAACTTATACAAAAAATATTTATGCGTAAGAACTGTAACAACGAAACTAAAACGTTTGAAAAATACGTAAACGAAAATAGTAGATAAATTTAGAAAATATGAGAAATGTAATAGAAAATACATTAAAAAAATCACGGTACATTAAAAAAATCACGTACACAGATGTGCGAAGTAATGTGCTCACAGACATGATCAGAGAATATGTAAAAAAAATTAAATAATTTCTTAACTCACTACGATTGCAATTATATTTGAAATGGGGAAGTTAATGGATATTTTTGATTATTGCTTCGTAGAAACCCAAAAGTTGACAACCTCACAAAAATTGGGTACATAAATAAATTAGAATTTTTGTACTTACTTCATTAGAATTTCAGCTTCAGCCTTTTTTTAATAACTTTCGAACCAAACAAGTTAGAGTAATGAAATTTTGACACGTAATCAAGAAGATTTTGGGTTTTAACATACTTACTTTTCGAGAAAATTCTATATAAGTTTTCAAGGATATAAAGGATAAAAATTTTCAAAGGACCTTTTTCATATCGTTTTTTAAAAATAGATAAAAAATCAATTTTATTTAAATTCTTGAGCTTTTCCTCTTTCATTTGATGTACATATCGCCATATTCTAGCTAGGATAAGTATTTAAAAAATTTTTTTTATTTTTTATCCCCTTCAAAATGTTGAAGTTCTTTTAAGAGGACAAAGGATGTAGAAATGAAAAACTGAGTACGCAATATTACTATGTTTGGTCTCTAGTTTCACGCCCATATGGATTTTTTCCGGTGTGAAAAATTTTTTTAATTTTTGTCGCACAGTGTAATTGAAATATTTTATGGGTAACTTATACAAATAATATTTATGCGTAAGAACTGTAACAACGAAACTAAAACGTTTGTAAAATATGTGTAAAAAAGGTAAACGAAAATAGTAGATAAATTTAAAAAATATGTGTAAAGTAATAAAAAATGTTTAATGTATATTCAAAAAAATCACGTACAACTTTACACAGACGTCCGAAGTAATGTGCTCACTAGAGATGATCAAAGAATATGTAAAAAAAAATTAAATAATTTCTTAACACTCAATACGATTGCAATTATATTCGAAATGGGGAAGTAAATGGATAATGTTGATTATTGCTTCGTAGAAAACCTCAAGTTGACAACCTCACAACACCGATTATATGGGAGACGCCCTCTGGTGGTGAATTTCAGAATCTTAATTAATTTTGTATTTTTTGTACTAAAAAATTTTGCCCATGGCTGTATAAATCATTCAAATCGGTTTAGTAATTTCCGAGATACGATGTTTCCTTCTTACTTAACTACTACTTTACATTTAAAAGTGGGTAGCCAATTTCATAGAAAATGGCCAGTTTTGTATGGCAACCCCCTTAAGACTTGGAGATAGCGGGTAGGTATGTATGAAAGAAACATTCAGAAGGGAAAATAAATGAGTGTTGGTCTTACATTTGACACATCTTGAGGCAAGCTGGGAGCAATTGGAGCCTTTTTTCTAAAAACGATCACTTTGTATGGGAGCCCCATTAAGGGTTGGAGATAAGGTATAAATATGTTTGAAAGAAATGTTCAGTACGAAAAATTAGTGGGGGTCAGTCATAGATTTTAACCCTCTAAGAGCCACTTCTGAGCAGCTGTGCAGTAATTTGTCGAATTTCCCAGCTTTTTTGTGAACTTTGACATCGATGTGACGACATTTAACACCACTCTAGCTAAAAAATTTTTTGGCTCATGTACTTTTTCACCATGGTAAACTCTGAGAGTAAAAATTGCTTATGAAAGAGCTCCCAACCTGCCGTTCGGAACCGGCATAAAACTGTAGGTCCCTTCCACCCGCGTACAAATTCACACGCACAACACTGGTGGTTGCGGGAAGCTAGGCCTTAGTCTCGCGTAAGCGGGCTGTCGTGCCAGTCAATTATTATTATTACTATTTTTTCACCAAGCTGAATAAAATGAGAGATTCTTTATCAACGAAGTCGAAAAATCGCGCACTAGAGACATGATTGTATAGCCTGTTCTTAGTGAAATTTTTTATATGAACCATTCCTCCCATCTATTCAAGCATGTCTTCCATCCTCTGCAGTGCTACTAGAGAACACAGATTTTCCATGAAAGCAACTCTTGAATCTAACTAACATATTGAAGTTTAAAGATGCCTCCAAAATAAATTTCTTCCACGAAACAATATCAAAGAAAGATCACGAAAAGCCACTCCGTCCTTAGTAGATTCTTTACAGTGCTTCGTTTGTGCGTCCGTCCTGTCTTTTTTGTATGAACCACCCATTCCAACCATACCTTTTATCCTCTGCAGTGCATTGGTTCTATCGATAGCCAAACTTTCAACAGCATTGATCGATACTAAAGAACTCAGATTTTCCATGAAAGCAACTCTTGAGTCTAACTCACAAATTGAAGTTTAAAGATGCCCCAGAATAATGTTTTTTCCCGAATCAATATCAAAGAAAGATCACGAAAAGCCACTCCATCCTTAGAAGATTCCTTAAAATGCTTCGTGTCCGTCCTGTCTGTTGCCTGTTCGGTAACTTTCTTATTTGAACCATCCATTTCCTCCATCCCTTCCCTTCCAACCATCCCTTCCATTCTCTGCAGTACTTTGGTTCTAGAGGAAGGCAAAGTTAAGATAGCATGGATCGATACTGAAGAACTCAGATTTTTCATGAAAGCAACTCTTGAGTCTAGCTCACAAATTGAAGTTTAAAGCTGTCCTCAAAATAATGTTTTTCAACGAATCAATATCAGAAAAAAAATCAGGAAAAACAACTCCGTCCTTAGTAGATTCTTTAAAGTGCTTCGCTTGTGCGTTCGTCCGGTCTTTTTTATATGAACCATCCATTCCATTCATCCCATCCATCCATTTAACCATCCCTTTTATCCTCTGCAGTGCATTGGTTCTATCTATAGCCAAACTTTAGAAAGCATGGATCGATACTAAAGAACTCAGATTTTCAATGAAAGCAACCCTTGAGTCTAACTCACAAATTGAAGTTTAGAGATGCCAAAATAAATTTCTTCCACGAATCAATATCAAAGACAGATCACTTAGGCGCCTGCTACACGTTCAATATTTATTGACCGCGATCCAGTATCGCGATATTTATTGAACGTTTAGCATGCAATATTGATGGATCGTGATCCATATCGCAAAATATTTAAATATTTTGAAATCTGGATCGCGGATCACAAATCTGTCAATAAATATTGAACGTGTAGCATATTTCATGATATCAATTTTAATTTAAATTAATTTTAAAATTAATTTTTGTGTAGTTTGTGGCTATATAATGGAACAGGATATTGAAAGCGAGTGTGTGTTGCCGGTAGAATCGGAGCTTACAACAGAAAAACAAATTTTCAAGTTGGAAAAATTGCGACATCTTTTAAACGACGAACCACTCCGAATAAGAATTATGTGAATACTGCATTCGCGCGCGATCTGTCAATCCATCAATATGGATCGCGATCCAAATATCACAATAAATATTAAACGTGTAGCAGGCGCCTTAGAATTTCTACGAAAACCAAGTCTCGAATTTCACCTAAAATTTGTTGTACATATTTTTATTATTCATTTTGTATGTAGTTAGCTGCACTTATAACTGAATTAAAGCTTGCATGCAAATTGTATTATAGCAAAAATGCAACCAGCTAAGCCCAACAATGAGTTGGCTGCCCTTTCAATTTATTGCTACGCCAATTTCAATGAACTTGCCCCGTAAACCCGCAATTAAAGCAGACATTTATAAGCAGCGTTGGAACTTTAAAACCCTATCATTAAGTGTGGAAATCATTTGTCCCTGGCAGTTTACAGTCGGACAAAACGCGTGCAGGCACACTGAAAATTGCACTTAATGACAACACCTACTCAACTGTAATTTCCAAAACAAAGGCAAAAAAATGCAGCAAACTGCAAACGAAAATGACTGCAGAAGACGAAGAAAGAAGCAAAATATGCAGATGTTGCAGCTACACTTAATAATTTGCAGACAAACACACACACACACACACACACACGCATACAAATATTCATGCAATGAACAACAAATGAGCATACATGCAGTGTGCACTTGGCCGGTCAGTCAGTCAGAAAGCCAGTCAGCCAGCTGAAAGTCTGCCAAGCAGCGCGCCTAACTTGACGTAACAATGACTTAACAAGATAATGAGCGACAGTGTTGCGCATGCGCAGCCGAATCGCCTGGCAGCAGTTAGCCGCTGACTGATGGTTGTTAACTGCATAATCAAATATGTATATATGATGTGTGTGTATGGGTGTGTGTGCGCGAAAACGGAAAGGGTTTCGCACTCGCGGCACAGCCACATTAACTGCCGCAATAACAAATGTGTGGCGCGAAACGAAAGCAAGACACCGAGTGCAACATTTATGCGCATGTAATGTCCATGTATGTGTGTGTGTGTGTGCTTGGGTGTGCATGACGCTGATGGGCCGTGTGAGAAGCTGCTAAACAAATTCTCCTTTACCATATTTCGCACCTGCAATCACACCTGGGCAAACCATAAAACTTTAAGCAACCAATTAGGCAGCGAATGCGCATTGGAAGCGCTCAAGTTGCTTTGACGAAAAGGCAGCACACAGCTCATTAGGTGGCAGCGCTTTGTATTCTAATTTCCCGAATAACTGCCACTAAAGAGCAGAAAGGCGAAATTATCTTTATGACTGTTGCCATTTTGTGTGCGCATGCAATCAGAGCGTCGAGCCGGAAAATAGTTTGCGATGACCTTTTGGACACATGGGAGCAATGAAAGGGTATGAGAAAATATTTTATGCGAGCGCCAATTAGATGAGAAAATAGCTGAAAATTGCTTTTCTATTTCTATACAATTATTTCCATGTAATTAGAAAAAATTTGTCGTTTAAATTAGTGGGGAAAAATGGAAATTTAAGACTGACTTCAACTGTGTTCAGTACGAACCAGGAACACGACATTAATTTTACATATTAGAAATCTTAAAAATAATAATCCGAAAAAATAGTGCCAATCCCAAGAACTCGAATGAAAATTAATTAAATAATTTAAAATTTTAAATAATTTTTTAAATTTTATAATTCCCTTTCGCTAAATATTCGTTCCGTTGTCCATTGCTTCTGCAATTCTTATAAGTAAACCTTTAAACCATTACAAAGGAATTGACTTAATATTTATGTCTGGCTTAAGAAAATATTAAATTTTTTGTCAAAAACACTCATTTATGTTTGCACCTTAAAAACTACTTGAACATTCAAATAATAAAATTTGTGACATTTTCCCGTTTAAGTTTAATTCAGGGACCGTAAAAATTATGAGCTAAATATAAAAATCAAAATTTAAAACTTATTTTTCGATTTTTATTTTCCGCTCACCGAAAAAAAATTATTTGTTGATTTTTTTGTTTTGATCAGAAAATAAAAATTATTTGTTGAGTTTTATTTTTTTGGGGAAAAATAAAAATTATGCGGTGAGTTTTATTTTTCACTTGCAGAATGAGAATTATTTTTCAGTTTTATTTTTTCAACACAAAATAAAAATTACGGGACGAGTTTTTGTTTTTGATTCAAAAATAAGCCTCATGTGGTAAGTTCAATTTTTCAAATTGTATTCTGAAAATTATTTTCTGAGTAATACTTTTCGCTCATGAAATAAAAATTCTACTATGAATTATAAACTTTTTCTTTAAAGGAATGAATGCAAAAATGCGATTTTTCCCGATACCCTCCCAATGTTATGTTTTAATTTTGACAGCGTACGTTCCGTGCGTAAAAATCGGCCGACGATTTGATTCTGTTTATTCTAATACGCTTACTGCAAATGAGCCGCTGCAATGCATTATCACTGCTTTCCACGCGAGGAATTTTCTTGCCACCAATAGTTATAGCGTTGGTGAAAGGACTGAAAAGATTGGGTAGCAGCTACTGCTTTGAATTTTTTTTGCTCACATTTCTTCTAAAATGGGCTGTAAGATAACGTGGCCGCTGTGGCTCAGCCTAAAGCGGCGCTCAGGAGACCTAAAATCGAATTATCTTTTTTCCGTAAAGAATAATGTAACCAATACAGAACTTTAGAGCGAGATCTGGAGTACACACATTCATAACATTGGGTGGGTATCGGAAAAAATCGAATTTTTGCATTCATTCCTTTAAAGAAAAAGTTTATAATTCATAGTAGAATTTTTATTTCATGAGCGAAAAGTATTACTCAGAAAATAATTTTCAGAATACAATTTGAAAAATTGAACTTACCACATGAGGCTTATTTTTGAATCAAAAACAAAAACTCGTCCCGTAATTTTTATTTTGTGTTGAAAAAATAAAACTGAAAAATAATTCTCATTCTGCAAGTGAAAAATAAAACTCACCGCATAATTTTTATTTTTCCCCAAAAAAATAAAACTCAACAAATAATTTTTATTTTCTGATCGAAAAAAAAAAATCAAAAAATAATTATTATTCGGTGAGCGGAAAATAAAAATCGAGAATTTTTTTTTATTGCTTTTTTGATAACTGCTTTCAAAAACAATCACTTTATTGCACTACATGACATATCTGCAATGCTTCCTTCATCTTGATTTTTTTGATTAAAAATATTGCGATAATAATTATTTACGGTCCCTGGTTTAATTTTAAGTTCCCTACTGTTGATTAGTCTGTAAGAATTGTTCAAAGACTAAATTCAAATAAATAAATAAATTAATAAATAAATAAACAAATAAATAAATAAATAATAAAATGTGTGAGTCCCAATTTTCTGCACTTTCGGTAAATATGAAAATCAGGTAAATATTAAATTCGAAAATATTTAAAATTTGTGACATATAGAAATAATCCAACTATTACGAAGGAATTGACTTAATAATTGTGTCTTGCTTAAGAAAATATACAATTTTTCTCGTAAAGTCTAATTTTTGCTTGCTCCTTAAAAATTATTTAAACCTTTAAATCTAAAACTATTCCCAATGCTCTAAACTTTCGTTGAATCCTAAAGGCAGGTAAGTTTTAAACTAGAAAAAATATAAAATTTGTGACATAGTCTCAATTTCTTAAACATTAAATACTCTTTAGAAAATAGCTGTAGCTTAAAGGCTGATGAAACAGCGCTTTTGTGACATATAACTCAATTTTCTTGAACTCTAAGTGCGTCCTAAAGATTATGTGTCCTTCAAAGTTAAAAAAAATTTAAATTAATTATGACATGTTTTTTCAATTACTACGGCAGTAAGTGGTTTTCAGGGGCACATTTTGTGACATATAGTCACAATTTCTTGAGCTTTAATTGCATCTTCAGGACTATATGAGCCTTAAAGTTTAAAAAAATATACAATTTGTGACTTGTAGTCAAAATTATTTTAAGCTAAGGTGCCAACTGCGGGTATCATGAACGATTATGGTTTAGAAAATAAAACGCTTGTGATAAATGATCCCATTTTCTTGATCTTAAGGTGCGTCTTAAAGCCTCAAAGTACCTTAAAGTTTAAGAAAATTTAAAATTTAAATAAATTTATAAATTTTAAATAAAATTTAATTTAAATTTAGTCTAATTACTTCAACCTTAGGCGCACATTACGGCTTAAAATAAAAAATTTGTGACATAAGGTCACAATTTCTTGAGTTTCAAGTGCATTTTAAAGACTATGTGTGGTTTAAAGTTTAAGAAAATATTGAGTTTGTGACATGTAGTCACAATTATTATTTACCCGATCTTTATGAGCTCAAAAGATTGTGAACTAGTGTCACAGTATGGCACAAATCTTACATTTTCTTAGACTCCAAGGCACCCTTAGTTTTCGAGGTGCACATATAATGAGAAAAATCAGATCTATATGTCACAAAAGTTCAGTTTTCTAAAAAATTATACTTACTTTTTTAGTTATACATGAAGCTCAATACTGTATGAGATTGAGACAATCTGTCACAAATTGTATGTGTCCCTAGTCTTTCAGTTTTATTAGTTTTATTAGTCTCTAAGATACACCCAAAGCCCAAGAAATTGGGACTATATGTCACAGATATGTTATTTTCGTTACAACAACAGTTCATGTAGTCCATGAGAAGCACTTACTGAAGAAGTAATTGAGACTGAATGTCACAAGTTTTATATTTTCTTAATCTTTGAGGATCACATCATCCTTGAAATGCACATAAGGCTAAAGAAACTGCGATTTTATGTCACAAATTGGTTATTTTCTTCACCATGATGGTTCAAGTAGGCCGTAATGGGCTCTTAAGGTTGAAGTAATTTAGACTTCCTAAAGTTTAAGGCTCTCATCTTTAAGAAGTACTTAAAGATCAAGAAGTTGACCATATGTCACAAACGCGTTATTAATTTATCCAATATAGCTCGTAATTGGCACCTTAGCTCATAAAGATCGGGTGTCACTTAAGGCTAAGCAAATTGTGACAAATAATTTAAATTTCTTTTATAGTTAGATGCAGCTTAAAAACAAAGTGAATTTTAAATATAAAATATATAGAACATATGACATGTAATTCTAGTTTCTACTATAGTTGCACCTTAAGGACAAAATTCACTTTAAAGTATAAAGCATTATAAAATTTGTCACATACATATCATATAATTCTAATTTCTTTTAAGTCAATCTTAAAGGCCATGAATGTCGATATCACAAATTTGTCTTTTTAGTTTAACAATTTTAAATATTTAAAATATAATGTCCCAATAGGTTTATTAAAACATTTTTGAAGATATTTTGTCCCAATCAGCGCTAAAGTGTTAAGTGTTAAAAATTTTCAGTCAGTTTTGTAGTAAAGATAACCATTTTCCTCTAAGCTTCCCACTTTCGAACAGCCAGTTGTCAGTTTAGCGAGCGCACACTGTACTTGCGTAGTGGCGCTTTAAATAGCATCGAGCATGTTGCCACAGGTTGCTTAACACTAGGCTGCCCAAGGTAGTCATATTGACTACATTGAGGTCTTTTATTGTAAATAACTTTTATTGCATCGCTTTCTAAAAAAATATCTTACGTGAGTTTTACTAATTTTTAAAGCTAAATGGAATAAATAAATTAAAAATATTGTAAAAAAATGTTTTACCCCAATTTTGCAACATTTACCTTAAATGCCCAAAAGGAGTAATTTTGACTACCTATATAAATTTTCAGCAAATCTTACTGATAAATAGACAAATATGCATCTTCAATTGCGAAATATGAAAATTTCAAATAATTGCGAACATTAAAAAAAATATTTCATAGTAAGCTGTGACAATTTCCAAGTTTTTCAATCCAAAATTCACTAACAAAATTCATTCACAAATTGGAAATTCCAAATTTCATTCCATTTTATCTCATTTATGTGTAAAGTACCCCATTATATTTAAATGAATTTACTTTGGAAACCATAAAAAAATAAAAATGAAGTACTTATTTTAATTTAACTCTTTCGCTATTTTGTTGCCATATGGCAACATGCTACTTTATGGACGTCTGAACCCTCTGTGGTTTCAGGAATACATTTTTTTGTTGGTCCTTAGAATAGTTTGAAGTTTTAAGAAAAATAGGAAATTAATTAACTGAATATTTAAGTTTAAAGAATTGAAGTATACACGTTTTTTTAATGGTATATCTTGACATAGTAACGGAAGAAGAAGCAGAAAAATTATAGGACTTTTTAATTTGACGTTTTCTTTCAATTTAGCTACTTTTTTCTTTTTAAATTTTGGCTGAATTAAATGAAGAAATATTCAAACTTTCGTTATGCGTAAAAAAATTTATGTTTAACCCTTTCCGATCAATTTCCACATTTCTTGAGATACAAATTTTTCTTTCAAATATTGACTCTCATTGAACATTTAAGCAATAAAATACAAAAAATTAAAAAAAAATCATTTAGGTTGAGAATTACAGCTCAATCAATTTTGTACGATATATCGTACAATGGTCCGCAAAGGAGTAAAACCTTATGAAATTTTGGTTTCGTTTTTTTAAGTGTTATGAACAATTCATAAATATTTTTGATAGAAAACATAAATTATAACAACAAAAAATTAAAAGGTGATTTAATTTTGATCAAAAGTTATATTAATTATATATATAAACATTTTATTCACATTTATTCGGCCTTATATAACCGTTGTTGTTGTTGCAAAGCCCTTTTTCCCTCAATAAAACACAGAATCAATTAAAATTCGTACAGTTTTACAGAAAGATACTGAATATAGCCGATTCCTTTTATCGTAGTGGGAGTGGCAAGTACGCATGTCTAACTTACATAACCTGTGTATGCCCAGTAAAACACAAAATCTTCTAGTAGTTCTTATTTTTAATCGAAAATTGCCGAATAGTCGAATTTTATTAGTCAAATGGTTTACAGATGGGCGTGGCAGGCATAGAAACGCAAAAAATCTGTTACCAAACCTATAACTTAAAAAATATGCAAACATAACTTGCAACCTTTGCTTTCCATTTGCACGAATATCGTACAAAGCATTGCAACTCTTGCCGTCATTTGTACGATATATCGTACAATTTTTTTAAAGGCTCGGGAAAAATATTTAGACGCAAAAAATGTTTAATTTAGTAAGTTTTATAAATCAACTGAGATTCAAACTTTGAAATTGTTTAGCTTTTTGCTACCAAAAAGTATTACATATTTAAAAATTTTTACGCAGAAGTACCGTCATTTGCTGGGTTTTCAAAATTCTTGCAAAAAGGTGCTTACAAAACGCACTCATACTGTGTAGCCACGGCTACACATATATATATTATATTTTTAAACAGAATGATACAACATAGCCTACTTAATGAAAATTAAAAGCTCTTCCATAAAAAGGGCGTTCGCTGTCAAATAAAAAATCGTCGAAAAAATTTTACAATATATCGTACAAATTTCCGGAAAGGGTTGAGTATATCTAAGATTATTAACTCTTTAAGATAAACTGTTGACGAGTTTTTTAATTACAAATAAAAATATCCAAATATTGGCGTCTGATGAAAGTGGCGGGTAATGTGATATACCCGAAAAAAGTTATTTAACAGACCTATTAGTTTCAAACTTGGTGAAAATACTCCAAATCAAAAATAATAAGAGACGTGTTTCTCATTTTTTTGGAAAATCACAATATGACGGGGTAAACCAAGGGTTAAAAATTGTTATCGAGAAACATGATATCATCGATTTTTTATCTAAAACTTAACCATAACAAATTTTTGAGAATATTCCACTTCAAATATTAAAAAATAAATTGTATATACATTTCTGTATACAAATTGTACTGCTGTCATAAGTTTGGGTACTGTGATGTACTATATCACATTACCCGAAATTGACTTTTTGCAAAAAAAATATTATAAAAAAACAATAATAATTTTGTTAAGAAGAGCGTACCTCGCAAACTCATAATCGATATCACTGATTTACTGCTGATTGGCCTCGAACTTTCTAATAATATTTTTTTTTTACCTTTCATGCTTTCAACCTTCATGACCAAAAACTTGTGCAAGCACTACTCAAAGCACTTCATCACACTGACTGTAAACTATTTAAGCAAACACATCCAAAATCATGCAGCACAAGTTTTTTAGCTGTTATGATGTTTTAAAAAGTTTAATTTTGAAAAAGCTCAACGCACTTGTGAAATAAGCACCTAAGTATATCACATTACCCGACCATATCACATTACCCGAGCTTACTCTTAACAATATTGTAGTCAAAATGACTAAACATGGGCATTTTAGGTATGTCAGATTGTCGGGCATTCTAGTGTTAATGCATGTATGCCACACATGCGATGCACACAAACACACAACAAGTAAGTATGTACCTCGTTGCGATGCAGTGCTACTAGTGTCCGACCGAAACCACTTTTTTGGGCCGAAACCGAAACCGAAACCGAATATTCGGTTTTTTTTTAATATTCGGCCGAAACCGAAACCGAAACTTTCTAGTTGAAATAAAAATCACCATATCAAGCACTTTTTTCAACAAACGAATTTTACATTAAGTAAATAAAGAACAAACAAACAAACATAGCATAAATAAATAAATACTTATTAATAAAAACAATTTATTAATTTTTTAAAAACTTAAACATGAAAAAATTAACCTTTCGTACCTTACTCGCTACCATTCAAAATTAAATAATTGAATATTATATGCTAAAAAAAGGAAGTTTATTTACATTGCTGGCATCTAAATTACTCCTCCTTTCACTATATATCTGCTACACAATAAAATGTAAAAAATATTCTAGAAAGTTTCGGTTTCGGCTATTCGGCCATTTTTTGGCCGAAACTGAAACCGAAACCGAAACCACTTATTTGGGCCGAAACCGAAACCGAAACCGAATATTCGGTCGGACACTAAGTGCTACTCATATTAGTTGGCAGCGCCGCAACAGCACATTTGCCAATATTATCGGCCATGAAAATCAGTCGAGCAACAAAGTGCAAAAAGGGCTCCACTCATAAGCGCGGACCGGCAATGACAGCAGCATAATATCTAATAACAAGAGCAACAACAACAACAACAACAATAACAACAACATCACAAATAACAACACCAATTTAAAGTGCTGCAGCGAGCTGATGTGTGCAACGTGATCACGTGTTAATGCTGGCCGTATACACTACGCCACCAGCCACTCGGCCACTCAGCTGTTTTGAGTTCATTTCTTTGTTTTTATAGTTTTACCGCACAAGCGTTGGTTGTGCGATCTTGTCTACTTACTATATGCGCAGAGGCAGCGCTGCGCAAGCATGGAATGCTTCGCTTTGGCAATTGTTGGGTTATTAACGTTTCTCGAGCAGCGCGTTGACTGCTTGCGAAAGCGCACTCGGACATGTTGTGGCGTTTTTGAGTTGGCCGGTTGGATGGTAAATATGTTGTTGTTGTTGTAGTTGTTGTTGTTGTCGCTGTGGTGTGGAGTGGTGTGGTCAGTAATGCGAAGATAATGATGCTTTGATGATCAACGCGATAACAACACGTCGTCAATGTTGCTGCTGTTAGTGCTGCTGCTGCTGCTGCTGCTGCTCGTTTAAGGCCAGTTGTTGTTAGTGTTTTATGGCGCAAGTGCAACAAGTTGGTCGCACTTCTTCGACTACGTGCAACGCATCGGTGCACAGTGGTTGCTGCCATAGGCCAAAAATAAAAAAATCAAAGTCCAAATTTTAAAATTAAAAGTAAGTACATAGTCTCCTAAACTATATAATCAAGCTTTCTAACGGTAAATTTTTTTTTGGTTTGATTCTTGCGGTACTCTCTGAAAATATGTATCATCAGAAGTGAGAACATTTCGCACAGGCACTACAAAAGTGATACAACTCAAAATTTTTAATTTTCGGGTTTATGTGTTAATACTGTGCACAATGCATAAATCTACCAATCAGCGAAAGCTCAATATATTTTGTCGTTGCTAACTGTTACAAAAATACAGTTAGGTCTCTTTTCATGTCAGAAGTTTGATGCTATTTGATTGCTGCAGCTCAATGCAAAAGAGTCCTAACTCAAATTGTGTCACTTTTGACGAAATAAATTTTTGTTAAAGTTAATTTTAAGCAAAATTCTGACAATTTTTGTATATATTTTTAATTTTTAAAATTAATTATGAATTTTCTAAATTTTTCTTTAAACTTTTTAACTGTCATTTATAATTATTAAATTCAGAAAAAGTGGCATAACTTGAAATAGTTCCATAATTATTGAATTAAAATATCATCAAAACAGTCACAACTCAAAATTTTGGATTGTCTAGTGTAAAATAAAAAAAAAATTCTTGGAACTTATCAAAAAGCATAATCTGTAAGGATTTTCTACTGAACGGTCTATTCGTTATTAAAAAAAATGTTTATTTAGCTCAATAACAGTTTTTTGCGTTTCCTGAAAAATCACAAATTTTGAGTTGTGTCACTTTTGTTGTGCGTGTGCGATTTGTTCACTTGGTTAGTGCAGTGTGAGCAGCGTTTTACAATAATCAATTTTTAAGTGTTAAAAACTTTATTTAAAAATCACCAAATTTAAAATTAAAGAAATAGATATTGAACATATCATTCATTTTAATTAATGATTTATATTTAAATTGAAGTGCACTTAAAGACAAAAATAAAAAATTACAACTACTATATTCTGTGTTTTTCGTCTGACTCCCAGAATTTCACTTAAAGTTTTAGTTGTGTTCCCCTCGTTGCCCCGATTGATCTTTTTTTCTTAATACAAAGTCACGTTTTAAGATTATAATGTGTTAGTTTCAGCTGCCAGAATTTGCCAGGCTTCGTGCAATCTTCCACAGACTATGAGTACTCCTGTACTAAAAATGGAGCGCAAACCCAGAAGTGCAAACGAAGCGTGGGATTTTGTGCGGTGGTGTTGTTGTTTTTAAATAAAGTGACGTAAATATAATGTGTTTTGCAACTTTTTACTTCCCTAGTTTAACCTTCACCTTGACACCAATTTTTATATACGATGACTGAAATTATTTACTTATGTAAATATTTTTGTTTTCATAGGTTTTATTAGGACAGTTTTATTTTGTTTAATGCTGAAGAGGTTTGTGGTCCAAATGTGGAAGGGTAAAAGGAAGCAAAGGGATTTTACACCCCACAAAGTTGGCGAATTAGTAAATCTGGCCAAAGGAATTTCATAACAAGTGCATATTTAAAGATATTCTCACAAAATTTGTATCGTTTTTGAGATTTCTATATAATACTCAATCGCATATCTATCCCAACTATATCATATAGCTGCTATAGGAACGATCAGTTAAGAATGTGTCGTATTGAAAACTTTATTTAACCAAATTTGGAGCATTAAAGTTAAAATATGATTTATACAAGTGCTGAATTTTATGTTAAAGCTAAAGCTATGTTTTAAAAAATAAATAAATAATAATAAATAAATGTTGAAAAAATTTGGAATTTTGCGCTCGATACTGCTAAAAGGCTGATAGAGATGTATCCATGGTACTATCTTCCACCTTCTATTCATAAAATTTTAATTCACGTTCCGTTTTTAGTTAATAAAGCTTTGCGTACAACTTTTGAGCCCAATACTGTTTGAAACCATCATTTTCACCAGAAACATTTTTTTTTTTGGGGGGCTTGAACTCCCCAAAACCCCCGGGTGTACCTCTGAGCCTGTATATATTTAAATTTTGACGAGAAAAATCTTGGAAACAATTAGTGTTTCATTTAAAAAAAGCAGGAACAAATTTTTTACCATTTCCTAACAAGGGGGTAGGCGTATAGATGTCCGACCACGCCCATTTTCACATGAAATCATTGCCACATTTTCGGAAACACGTGACCAATCGTGATATCTCTGCTAGAAGTATTTTTGACCGCTAAGCCCATATAAGTCCGACCACAGTGCGGTGTCCACTTAGCCATTTGGCGTTGTGTTTTGTTCGCTCGCAAAAGGGTGCATCAGGCGCTTCGCTCAACTATGTTGCGGTGACTGCTTTTCTTGTTGTTGCTGCTGCACACTTGTTGCCGTCCGTGTTGTCCGGAGCTTGTCTGTCGCCGTGATCTGGCCGATCGTTAATTAAAAATCTTTCAAGTGTATAATTCGACGCCCTAAAAACCGACACCGCAGCCGCATTACAGCAAGTGCGCTCTTTTGCGCTCTCTACTAAATACGAGTACGCTTTCTCTCTGCTACTCACACACACACACACACACAAACGCATACACATGCACATGTGGCGCAGTGCAAATTTGAAATTTCGCTTTAATGGCCCCGTACTTAGGGCCTAAATGCAACTGCGCTGCTTATCTGTTGCGCGCCGCCTATGTGGCAACGTCGGCCACCATGTGGCATCTGCAAATGAACGCTGAAATTCGAGGCTGCTGTCATTGTTGTTGTTGTTATTCTTGTTATTGTTAACCATTAATTTTGTTGTACTTTTTTTTAGTTGGTCGAGTGCAGCAAACTCTGTTGCAAGGCTGCTGCGACCGTGGCCTTTTGTTGCTGTTGTTGTTGTTCGTCATCCATTTAAGGTGGCATCTTTTTGTTGCTGCTTATTGCTGTCATATTATTAACCAATTTTGGCTGCACTCGTATTTATTTACACATTGAGCGGTACACAGTCACAGACGCATTCGACACTGCTGCGGGCTGCGGGCAGTGCCGCTATGACCGCTTTTGGTTAATGTCTTTGTAATTGATTGACACAGATTTGATTAATAGCCAGCGTGGAATTTCATGTGGAATGCGCGCGCGCACTTACAAAACAATTCACTGAAAAAAAAGTAAGGTTATGAAGCAATAAACAATTGGCTTAGGCAACAAGTGAGGTTAAGAAAAAGTTCAAAACAGTTGACTTTTCCGGGAATTCGCTGAACGACAATTCTGTGCTGGTATTGAATTTGTTGTTGGTGTTGTGAGTATGTGAAGGGTTAAATTTTCTTTTGACTACCCAAAAAATTATTGGTAACCCTTTCTGTACTTCTTTTTTGTTTTAGACTTTACAAATCATTATTTTCCATTTTATTACTGTTTAAGCCTACATAATGAATAATCAAAAGTAATTTTTTTAAATATTGTTCGAAAAAGTGGTTTTTGGGCATCTTGCCATTGGCATACAATGTACTTAAAGGAAAAAAAAATTATTATTTTATTAAGATTTATTTATTAGATTTAAAACAGAACTTACTAATAAAATAAGCTGGGTAGGTATATCAGAGACATATCTGATAGATCAGTACATGATTTCCTGGTACACAGATGGCTCCCTAACGGAGGAAGGTACCGGAAACGGGGTGTCTGTACCTGGGATTAGATACTCGGAACCTACAGGAAAGCAGACAACCATTTGCCAGACGGAAATATACGCCATTGAAAGGTGTGCTCACTTCAATCTGGTGAGGAAATACCGGAACCGGAAGATCGCGATCCTGTCAGACAGCCAAGCGGCAATCAAGGCATTAAGATCCTACCAGGTATCCTCCAAACTGGTGTCGGAATGCCTTGAGAAGCTGAACGAACTTGACCGTTACAATGAGGTATTTGTCCTCTGGGTTCCGGGTCACGCTGGTATTGATGCGAATGAGCAGGCCGCCAAACTTGCAAGAAGGGGGCGTCTACCCCTTTCGTCGGCCCAGAACCCTTCTGTGGTCTAGGCAAAGGAGCACTATCCATCCAACGAGATAACCATCCGGAATCAATACTGGGAAAATCAACCAGGCCTTGAACATTCCACGATGGTTATTGGCTCTTACAACAAGAAAAGGTTCGAGGAATGTATGAGTCTCTCAAAGAATAATCTAAGGATTATCACAGGTATATTGACAGGGCATTGTAGACTGAACTATCATCTAACGAAACTAGGTATCAGGGTGAACGAAATCTGTAGGTTCTGTTTTCAGGACAATGAAACTGCAATACACATACTAGGCATATGCCCTGCACTAATATACAAACGAAAAAAGCATTTGGGTGATTTTATTATACCAGGTTCGGACTAAGTTTCCAGAGGCTTAGGAAATGTACTAAGATTCCTCTTGGATACTGGACTCACGGACGAACTGTGAAGGCCAAGAAGGGGGCACAATAGATCTTTTAGGTCGCAGTGCACATTCCCCGCCAATAATATCTTACTAGTTCGGAACTTAATCGTATTCCATACTTAGATCTCTCTCTTCCAAGATTTATAGTCTTAAGAAATATTATTGAATTTTTTTAATTTTAACATTATTATTTTGTAATATTACAGTTTTTAGTTGGTCTGTTAAAAACTTATTTTGTTTGACTGAATTATAAATAAATAAATAAATAAAACACAATAAAAAAACATAAAAAAGGAAAATGTTATTGCTTATAAATGAAGCGTGCAGCCACTGCCGCTATTCAATCAAATCAAAAATTGTATTTCCGTTGGGTAAAATCTATGCCATATGGCATAGTAAGAAATAAAAAAAATCGTACAGCCTTGGTGAACTATATTTGGGGTCTAACTTTTTTTACACTAAGCGAACTAAGTGAAGCCATCTTAAAACTTTGTTTAACGTGAAAGACTCATTTTAATTTAAATAGGTATATCGTCTTTTCATGAACTGGCATATCATTTCTCTTATTTTGAGCCACGATCTTTTGGATTCAGAGTCTACAAAAATAAATATAAAATACAAAATAAAAATATATCTTCTTTTCATGGATTGACATATCATTTCTGTCATTTTGAACTTGACAGAGCCACGATCTTTTGGACTTCAAAGTCTAAAAAAAACAAATATAAAATAAAAAATTAAACAATATCTTGTTATCATGAATTGACATATCATTTCTCTCTCTATCTCATTTTGAGCTTGACAAAAGAGGGCTTTGGACTACAGAGGGCTTCAGAGCTGGGAATCAAACCTTAAGGATAGATTGCCAATTCAAGACATTGTTTGTCTTATTTAGAAGTGTCTGGTCTCGATGATGTAAAGACGATTTCAATGCAGGAAATGCTAAAGTAAAAGTAAAGTAAAGCTTTGTCTAGCTTTTCTCAAAGCAACTATTTCTAATAGCCTGAAGCAGGGGCGTAGCCAAGGGGGGGTTTAGGGTGTCAGAACCCCCCCCATAGCCTATAATTTGTCAACATTTTCAATCACTATGCATCGTATGTACGTTCCCACATTAGAAAAAAGGTCTTTTCATCTTTAAATATTTAAAATAATATTAACAAAACCCTTTTTTACCGAAACTAATTTGTTTATGTAATAGTCACGTTTAGGCTTAATACAGCGATTTGCATGTTCTAAAAACATGTCTAAAGAGTAGTTTAGTTTGTCGAGCCTTTTGGATGGTTTCTACGTTCTCAAAACGATTTTTTTCATCGGCAAATGCATTCTTTGAAAAGGTGAAATTCGAACGGTGCCACATCATGTGAAAACGAGGAGTGGTTGATGGTTAAAATTCGACTTTTAGTAAACAAAAAAACAGTCAAAACAAGTGTCAATAGATGGGATGGCATCCTTCGATAGCCAAATGTTCAGTTAAAATGCAATAAATTTATGCTATTGAGATGCTTAACCTTCCCCTTACTAAAGATGATCCCAGGCACTTCCGCCGCTATTTTGAGTAAAACTCACAATAAATATATAATAATTTACAAATGTTTTTCATACTTCAGTATTTAGTATCTTCCTCTGGCGATAGTTCGTATTTCGAAAAAAACCTAACTTTAATGACTTATTTTGAGACTATGCAAAATATTAGAAGATTTCTTTCCAGAGGGTTTATTGAACACATAATGAGGTACGCAAAAAAAAATTTATCGTGAGTTTTAATCAAAATGGTAGCGAAAGCGCCTGGGATCACCCAGGTACATTTGTATAAAAAATGACAAAATTCAAGTTTAAACATGAACAAAATTTCTAAAAAAAAATATGTTTTCATGTTATTGAAAATTACCTTAAAATTTGTGCAGATATTAAACATGAATATTAAAAAGATCACCCGGGTGGGTATAAGTAAAGCGAAGGTTAAATCCAATTTCAAGAATTTCAATGAAGATTTTGGCTTATCTTTTATGAATTACCGCCCAGTTTTGATCTACGGTGATCGCGGATTCAGTTGGCTAGCACGTTAGTCATCATTTATGTTCTGACAATCGTTTTTAAATCGCTTTTACCACTTATGAACTCCACCACGGTATAAACAAAAATCACCATAAACTTGGTCCATCAATTTAAGGGGTCATTCTCATGCGCGGACAGGAAAAATGGACATTTTTCAGAAATTATTTCCTTTGTGAATACGAGGAATTATCAAAAAAAGATATTCCACTTTAATTTATTCATTGTTATGGTACAAAAATAAAAAAAAAAATTTTTTAATTTTTTCAAACACTTTTTTTCGATTAAAGACACGGCTTCTGCCGCGTCATGGTCAGCTGGCGGGGATTGTTTTGAGTCACAGGATTATCTGAAACATAAATTTCAAAGAAATTCTTAATCAGTATGAACGTACCTCTCGCCCGTAGTAAATTTGAATTTTTTCATAAGAATCTCACAAAATGGCAGACATTGGAAGTTAGAGCAGTAAAAAATGGTTGTTTTTGAAGATTTTATCAATGAAAAAAAATATGAAATTTTTAACATATCAGAGTGAATTTACTAGGGGCGATAGCTAACAGTATGTAGAATGACGTGACAAAATCGCAGAGAGATCGGATGAATGGTTTTTTGTAAATCATCCCCGCCATTTCAAAAAAAGGCGTTCCGAGAAAAACACGTTTAAAGTTTTGACTAACCGCTAGAATCCTTGACCGCTCGTTATATAAATGTCTGTAGAAGCCGAAATACTTGAAATTTTCCAATACAATTTTTACAGCACCTTCTTCAAGGATGATACATTCCAAATATGTTAAAAAAAAAATTGATTTTTACAAAATTTCACATGAGAATGACCCCTTAAATGCTTCGGTTAAAGTTTAAACATTTTTAAAACAATAGTTAATATTGGATCTTTGTTCGATTCAGATTTTTGTACGATGACACAAACATACTTCCACTTCAGATGCAATAACTTCGCTTTCAGTCCACCAAATTTCATGAAATTTTTACTAAAAATCAGGGAAAAAATTTAGTTTTTTATGCATTAAGTCATATAAGCCACAACAAAATGCCCTATTTGGAAAGTGCACTTTACTTTAAAAAACATGTAATACTAAACTGGCAAACAAATTTTTAAAACCCCCCCCACGACCAAGTTCTGGCTACGCCCCTGGCCTGAAGGACATTTCGAAGCTATGAAAAAGGTCTTTCTAAAGTTGCCCATATGAAGTAATTTCTTCTAAATTATTAAGGAGCTTCAGTGTAGATGAGTTGAAATTGTCTTTTAGATTGGGAACGAAGTTTGCCCTAAAGCAATCTTTCTAGTAATGTTCCTATGTCAAGACTTGGTCCAGCCTCCTTGGGACTTACCAGTTCCAATGAACTAAGGGAGGCGTCAAGACCAGAAAATAAGTTTTTCCCAAAATTCTTCATAGCAAGACTGCCTCTAACTTACTTAAGAGCCTCTACGGTTAATGTGCCTTTGAGGTTTCGAATTATGTCTTCCCTTATGTAATCTTTTCATGTTAGTTCAAAGAGGCTAGGAAAGAGGTTTTTCTCAAAATTTCCTATATCAAAAAATGATCCTTATTAAATAGTTGGGAATCTTTAATAAAGTTCAAAGAGGCTAGGAAAGAGGGTTTTCTAAAATTCCCAATATCAAGAAGTCCTCTTAATTACTTGGGAATTTTTAGCATCGCAGGGCTGAAGTAACTTTTGAAGTTAGGAATGAAGTGGAGGAAGGGTAGTTGGTAAATCTGCCAGAAGAAAGCATAACAACAGTACTTCTTCCCATAAGATGAATGAATGGAATGAAAGGAAGAAATGAATGGAATTTAATGGGACTTGCGATTATTGTTAAGTAAGGATGATGGAATCACTGAATTAGAAGATGTTTAAGGGGGTCAATACGTGTAAACGGTATATTTTTGGAATCGCGCATACGCCGGAAAAAATTAATGTAATGTACAATTTTTTTTTTCATTCTTTTATTAAAAGGTAGCAGTGCAAGAAAACAAAATTTTTTTTTTGCGTACTCAAAATGGCGGCGGTAGTGGGGGTCCAACGTTGGGCCCAAATTGTAGTAGAAGTTGTGCCGGCGCCTCAAAAATCCTCTGAAAAAATATTGCTATTAGTTATTATGAGAAAATATATGTACCTTCTAAACGAACTAACAAAAAAAAAATATTTTCTCGATAATACAAAAATACGCTCCAACCGAAAAAAATTACCTTTTTTTTTCTTAATTTCCCGAAAATGGCGCCGCGGATTTCGCCAAAAACAATGAAATTTTTAGTTAGTTTAGAAGTTATATGTTTTAAAAAGTTGCTGCCCAAATTTTATATCAGTGGGACTAAAACTTGCCGAGATATTCTCTTTCCATAATCAAAAACCAGTGTTTCGAAATAATTCGGTTTAAACTTCGGGCGTTCGGCTTCATGCGGAATGAATTGACCATCAATAAAGCGCTGCTGCAGGGGAACGGGGCATCAGAATTAAAAACCACTTGAGGGGGATATTCTTAAGACCCCTGGAGTCTATTTCACAAAAAAAAAATTTTGAAAATTTTGTAAATTTACACGTATTGACCCCCTTAATGACATGAGATCGAAGCTTAGGGTATGGACGCAGACTTGGATATATCCCTCGCTTGGCCAACGCAGCTCCGGCGGAAAATTTGTTCGATTTGGTAGCTTTAGATATAGGACGAGGCCATGTCACAAGACCTAATATAGAAAGGTATTTGGAGATCTGTAGCTAAGAAAGCAGGTCATTGTTCCGCTAAAAAGATCATATAGTGCATGTTTTTAATCTTCTGATGGCTATAATTTCGCATTAAAGAACAAGGTCATGTCTTCAATGAAAAGATCTAATATAGGAAGGTATTTGGAGATCTATAGCGAGGAAAGGAGGTCATGTCTCCGCTAAAAAGATCAAATAGTGCAAGCTGCCCTATCTTCAGATTGTTATAATTTCGCAATAAAAAAGAGGCCCTGTCTCAAATGAAGAGGCCAAATATAGTAATACTGCGTACTCAGTTTTTCATTTCTACATCCTTTGTCCTTTTAAAAGGACTTCAAAATTTCGAAAGGGATAAAAAATAAAAAAATAGAAAAAATATCACATGAAAGAGGGAAGCCTCAGGAATTTAAATAAAATTGACTTTTTATCTAGTTGTGAAAAAAGGATATGAAAAAGGTCCTTTGAAAATTTTAATCCTTTATATCCTTGAAAATTTATATAAAATTTTCTTGAAAAGTAACTATGTTAAAACCCAAAATCTCCTTGATCACGTGTCAAAATTTCAATACTCTAACTGTATTGGTTCGAAAGTTATTAACCCTTATTCTCATAGCCAAACTTACTAACGTCGTTTGGCACCCGGGGTACCCGGGTACCCATTTCATGAAATTTTTAAGTTTTCAATATTAGAAAACAAAATTTTTTAAATATATGATTTGTTCGCTTTTCACGTAAATAACGAGGATCCGGAAGGTACAAAAAAATTTTCATTATTTGTCAGTTTTTTTCACGAAAATACATCGCAGTGGGCACCCGGGTACCCGGGTATGAGAATAAGGGTTAAAAAAAGGCGAAAGCTGCAATTCTCATGAAGTACAAAAATTCTAATTTATTTGAGTATCAGTGTTTTAAATAATAAAAAGATACAGAATCAATGCAGCGCGAGAGAATTTTGGGTTTGAATGTAATTCAAGCAATTTATAACAAAAAAAAAGGCGATTCAAGTGTACCAAAATCCTGACTCCTTTAAATTCTTTCAGGGTCCCCAATGTTACCTGCTTTCAATGCTCAAGTGGAACTATGTTACAAAATAGGTCAAATTTTTTTAAAATCATATTTTGCGTTCTTGTATTGAATTTGGTTTCAAAA
This sequence comes from Melieria picta, assembly GCA_964056695.1. Taxonomy (NCBI): domain Eukaryota; kingdom Metazoa; phylum Arthropoda; class Insecta; order Diptera; family Ulidiidae; genus Melieria; species Melieria picta. Next base: position 119,097,672 of record OZ057400.1, read on the forward strand.
AATAGTTAAAGTCATGAGAGATTTTCTTTTAGAAAGCCATGAAATAAAATAGACAAAGATCTTAAATGAGTCATTTTGAGTGTTTGGGCTGCTCTGGTGTTAATAAGGATGTCATTTATGCGTTGTTTTTGTTGCAAAATAACATAAGGTGAAGACCTTCAGCAGGCAATTGAAAACACAACTGTCTGACAACTACAATAATTAAGGAGCTCTCAAGCTGTTTACTATGTTGGTACAGTACAATCTTGATAATTCGGATACTCGCTAATACGGACAACGCGGTAATCCGGACACCCGCTTGCTTTCTATTGTTGACTCTGTAATCCGGACACCACACATTTTATTTACCTCAAAAATTCGGACACTCATTTTTATCTGCTTTTTATAAATTATAAAAGTTTAATCTAACTGTGTAAACTAAATCAAATACTACGTTTACATTGAACCCAAATGCGTAGTTTCAAATGAGTCCTTTCAAAGTGTTTACATTGCCTCATTTGCATTGCATTTGCATTTTGTTTGGGAGCTAATGTCAAATGCTCAATGCTCATGTCCTCTTGTCGCAGCATAGATCAGTGCTTCTCCGGCTACTGACTAAAGAATTTGTTGCTTTTTGTTGCCTCTATGTTCTACACACCTACTTACACCTACCTACACATCTACTTACATGCTAAGAATATTTTACATATTTGAAGCAGACAAAAATTTCCATTCAAAATTTCCATTTTGATAATTTTGGTTTCTTTTGATTTTGAACTGTCAAAAAGAAGCAAAAGCTTTTTCAGCGCTTTCATTTTGTGATGCGTTCGATAAAATTGGTCATGTTTTATCGCATTTGCTTCGTCGTTTTGTTGAAATTAGTCATTTCTTAGATTTTAATTTGTATGGGGAAATGCGTGATTTGGCTTCGCATTTGAGAATTTTTGCCCAAATCACGCATTTGGGCTCAATGTAAAGGTAGTAAAATATTAACAATGGCACCTATAGTTAAGAAAACACGTACAATCTTAACGATGGAACAAAATTCTAAACAAATTAAGTCGAGGAAATTCACTTCGTCAACTGGCAGTGAAGTACAATTCAGGCAAATCTAGAATTTCTAAAAAAAAATGAAACAAAAATTCGCCAAATGAAAATTACAATTTTCTTTCAAAATCACCAAAAATGTTCATAACATATGTACCTATAAAATTTTTAAGCAAAAATAATTTTAGTTCAATAAAAAATACGTTTCATTGGTGTTCAGTAGTATTTTTATCGATTTATTTTGTAATCTTGGTAATCCGGACTTTTCGATATTTCGGACAGTGCCTGGTTTTTAATTGTCCGGATTATCGAGATTATACCGTACATGTCACTTACTTCATAGTCTCCCCTTGGATTCTCCTGTCAGTTTATGCTAATAAAGCGACAATAAAAACTGGCATTCAATCAGTTGTACACACGATATCTGCCACATAGGACACTTGCCCCTACCTACGCTCAATACTCACACGCCCATTTCCCATGACTTGACGTATCGCGCTGATCTCTTCGTCACCTCAACGTACAATTACTGCAAATTTTATCTTGATTTTAAATCAATAAATTCTCTCACTCACCGCTGGCACATCACCAATAACGAGGCGCTCGTTGCAAGCAATTTACTGTTGTTTTTGTTGCAGCTATTATTGTATTTATTGTTCCTGTAGTCGATTTTCTTGGTACTTGAACTAAATCAAAATAACAATAACAAAATGCAGACACGTTTAATAGAATAATAATAGTAGAAAAATCGAACCAAAGCGAAGCGAACTGACCGACCGGCCGGTCGGGTGATCAACAAATCGATTCAAGGTGTTGCGGCCACATACCAAAGCAATATTTCCTGCCACAACAACAACATTGACAAAACATATAAAGACAAAAAGCCGGCACGAAATACCAATGCCCAGCGACGTCGCAGGATAATCTCGCATTGAAATGCACGAAGTGAGCAGCAGAAATAAAGTGTAATAATAACACACTCGCAGGTGTCCACTGGCCAACGGAGCGAGCGGAGTCATTACCAGCGCCACCGAACTGCCGGCACGGCCAACCACCAGACGGGCCAATACGTAACAATCATTGATAATCAAAAGGGACGCGCTCAATTTCAGACCGAGCAGCCGAGCCGCAGGGCGGTTTTCGGACGACGCGGCAGCGGTCCCCCCTCTCGTGTCGTCCATACACGTCGGCGAAAACGCGTTCATATTTGCTCCATTTATTATTAAACATCATTTCGTCGATTTTGATTGCCTGTCCACATCCTCACGCTCGCAAACACACACACACACACACACACTCGCACACACACACAAACCGAAGTATTTTGCGCGCGCAGAGACAACTGCGGCCACGCTGAGGGCTGATTGCTGTAGCCTGTAATGTTATTACGTCAAACGACGAAGCGAGGCGCAAATATTTAAAGGTGCAGACAAAGTGGAGCAGCTCGACGCAAAGACGCTGCACGGTGCGGCACGTTGGCCGGTGCTGCAGCGAACGAGTTAATAATAACATATGTTGTTGATTTGTTGTTGTTGTTCGGGTATAGTAAGTGCGCTGGCTGCCGTCTAGTTGGACGCTTTATCGACGCTCTCGTTATGGCCGTTGCCCCTCTTGTCGCCTCACCTGACGGACGATTCGATTTCGGCGCTGTCGAACGTGTCCATGTGTGGCTTTCCATTTCGACCGTTTGTCACGCTCGAAAGTCGCAGCGCACTGAAATCGTCGAGAATTTGTATTATCATTCATAAATTTGTAGTTAATAATGCAAAGGTGCGAGCGACAAATCCATGTAGAAAAAAACTGTAATTCAAAGAAAATTGAAAATTGCTTTGTGGCACTTCAGACTGCGCTGCGATTACATATGGTTTTAATGAGAAGTTTGGGTGCGCGAAGAACATTTTTTATTGAATAAATAAACGTATTAAATGGTCTCCTCAAACCCATCCCACACCAATCACAACTTAATCGGAACTCCTATTTAATTTGACATTGGACAATCTTGTATTTGTGTGTAAAGCGTAATCACTTTCCTCTAAAAATCTGCATGTCTTACTTACTTTTTTCGTGTTCAAACCATGTCCATATTTGAGTCAACCAAGTACAATTTGCAGCATACGCCACAACGATTGGACATCTGTTATAAAAGTCCTCAACGAAATCTTGGAGATGCTTCAATGGAATGTTCAATCCCACCCGCCTAATTTACCAGACATTGCTTCATGCGACTACGAGTGGTTTCGGTCAATGACTCATAGCCTGACCGAGCAGCAATTTTCAATTCTTACAAAGAAGCCAAACAATAGTCAATTCTTGGATCACCTCAAGAGATGAGAAATTTTTGGATCACCTCAAAAAAGGAGAAAATCTTGGATCACCTCAAAAGATGAGAATTCTTGGACCACCTCAAGAGATGAGAAATTCTTGGATCACCTCAAGAGATGAGAAATTCTTGGATCACCTCAAAAGATGAGAAGTTCTTGGATCACCTCAGAAGATGATAAATTCTTGGATCCCCTCAAAAGATGAGAAATATTTTCAACGCAGAACTCGTATGCCGCCTGAAAGATGGGAAAAATCGTAGCTAACGATTTACAATACATTGAATAAAATATATTTTACTTATTTCTCTGAATAATAATTCAAAGTTACAAAAAAGACTGTAAAGTCTTTTATTTACAATGGTTATTTCTCTCCCTGATAGATACATCTATTCCCATATTACTTCTCCATCCGAATAACAGTCTCAACTCAGCTTCTACTGCACGTACTTCCTCTATATTTTATGGTTTCGTATACCTATAGAGTCAACAGTTTGCAATGTACTTTTCTATCAAATACAACAAGGTCAATTCTTGCCGTAAAAGACCACATTATCTAGAAAACAAGCATTGTCGGTCGAGAGAGGTAAGCATCAAATCTAAATCTGTCTAAGATCTCTGATCTCTCTTGTGAGATCACTAAATTCTGATACCTAAACTGAAAAGAACACTCTACATGCTTTGTCGGTCGAGAGAGGTAAGTAGAATATTAAATCTTAATCCATCTAAGATCTCTAATCCCTCTTGTGAGATCATTAAATTCTGATATTGAAACGTAAACTGAATCTCTCTTGTGAGATCACTAAATTCTGATACTGAAACTGAAAAGAAAACATTTTCAGACCGCAAGCTTTGTCGTGCGAGAAAAATAAAGAAAGGGAGCGCACAAATCTAAATCTATCCAAGATCTTTGATCTCTCTTGTGAGATCACTAAATACTAATAATGGAACAGTGTCCCAACGATAAATTTTCCAACGCAATGACTTTGGTAAATTCGAGTCAAGTTCCAGCCGGTTTTAAAAACATATTAAAATCCCTATAGCCTTATATACATACTTCCAAAAACCACTTAAGTCTCGTTTTAGTACAGGTGTCCATATGTACGTGCATACTTATTACAACAAGATCGCCAAACAATCACCAGAACAACTCTATTTTCAAAAATAATTTGCGATCTTTCGCAAATGATAACTTCTTACCATGAAGACAAAATCAGTCTTGGTTAAATATAGAGTACAGAAAAAATATGGTTCGGAGCTAGGTACTAAGTTTCGTTCAGAGAGTCTCTGGAAGCAAAGTAACCGCATTCGTGACGGAGTTCACAAAAAACTGAAATGGTTCCCAAGTGGAAGTGGCCACTCATATCAACTTGGTTTAGTACAGGGATGAAGCTCCAGTAAAAAAGGTGTTCGACGCGATAATTGAACGTCGATAGCGAAGATGGAGATGGAGACCATGTCTCCGGTAGAAGAATCAATCTTCTGATAGAAGAATCTCTTGGTGTGACCAACTGAAGAAGACTCGATAGAAATACAGGGTACAGGGAAAATACGGTTCTAAGCTACTCAACTGCATTCAGAGAGTCCCTAGGAGCAAAGTGACCGCATTCCTGATAGAGTTCACAACAAACTGAAATGGTTCCCCAAGTGGAAGTGGCCACCCATATCTACTTGGTTTAGTACAGGGATGAAGTTCCGGTATGAACGGTGTTTGACGCGACAATTGGACTTCGATGGCGAAGACGGAGACGAACCCATATCTCCGGTAGAAGAATCAATCTTCCGATAGAAAAATCTCTTGATGTGACCAACTGGAGAAGGCTCGCACAAAGCAGAGGCGCCTGGAGAGAACTTTGGCGGCTTACCTTGGTCCGGTATCGGGTTGTTATGGACAGTTATGTAAGTAAGTATCTAAGTAAATACAGGGTACAGGAAAAATACGGTTCGTAGATACTCAACTGCATTCAGAGAGTCTCTGGAAGCAAAGTGACCGCATTCCTGACGGAGTTCACAACAAACTGAAATGGTTCCCAAGTGAAAGTGGCCACCCATATCTGCTTGGTTTAGTAGAGGGATGAAGTTCCGGTATGAAAGGTGTTTGACGCGATAATTGGACATCGGTGGCGGAGATGGAGACCATGTCTGCGGTAGAAAAATCAATCTTCCGATAGAAGAATCTCTTGGTGTGAACAACTGGAGAAGGCTCGCACAAAGCAGAGGCGCCTGGAGAGAACTTTGGCGGCTGACCTTGGTCCGGTATCGCGTTTTTATGGCCAGTTATGTAAGTAAGTAAGTAAATACAGGGTAGAGGTAGAATACGGTTCTAAGCTACTCAACTGCATTCAGAGAGTCTCTGGAAGCAAAGTGACCACAATCCTGATGGAGTTCACAACAAACTGAAATGGTTCCCAAGTAAAAGTAGCCACCCATATCTACTTGGTTTAGTAGAGGGATGAAGCTCTGGTAAAAAAGCTGTTTGACGCGATAATTGAACGTCGATAGCGAAGATGGAGATGAAGATCAATGTCTACGGTAGAAGAATCAATCTTCCAATAGAAGAACCTCCTAGTGTGACCAACTGGAGAAGACTCGCACAAAGCAAAGGCGCCGGAAGAGAACTTTGGCGGCTGACCTTGGTCCGGTATTGGGTTGTTATGGACAGTTATGTAAGTAAGTATCTAAGTAAATACAGGGTACAGGCAAAATACGGTTCGTAGATACTCAACTGCATTCAAAGAGTCTCTGGAAAGCAAAGTAACCGCATTCCTGACGGAATTCACAACAAACTGAAATGGTTCCCAAGTGGAAGTGGCCACTCATATCAACTTGGTGTAGTACAGGGATGAAGCTCCGGTAAAAAAAAACTACTTGACGCGATAATTGGACGTCGATGGCGAAGATGGAGAAGGAGACAAAGACCATGTCTCCGGTAGAAGAACCATGTTGAGGAGGCCCTATCATATCTTGGTGTGACCACCAAGCAGAGGCGCCTGGAGAGAACTTTTGCGGCAGACCTTAATACGGTATCGGGTAATAATTAAGTAAATACAGGTTACAGAGAAAGTATGGTTCGGAGCTACTTAGCCTCATTCAGAGAGGGCTTAAGAGCACAGTACCTGCCTTCCTAAAGAAACCTCCAACAGAAAATGGAACTTTGAAACCCAAGTTGCATTGGTCTCTATTTCAGCTCAACCTAACCTACAACAATAATCAGCACAAAAATCATTTCAATTCTTCACTTTAGATTCGAAACCAATCGTCGACTTGCCCAAGAGGAAACACATCCCAATGCGAGAATATTGAAAATTGCAAAAGGAACAGGAAAGCGCAAAAATCATCACACACAGACACAGCCAAAACCGAATGGAATTGAACGAAGTAGCAACTAAAAAAAAAATTATAATTAACGCTCAATCAAATCAACGTCACGTTCAACTACGTGAGAATCATTTAGTTCACCTTGATTCCCTTTCGAGGTGTCGCTGTGTATGTGCAGCAAACCATCACACCAACAACAACCACACCAACTGCGCTGGTGTTGCCAATCCATAAGCGAAAAGATGGCAGCAGCAGCAGCAAAAAAGCGTATAACTAAAATCCCAAGCACAGCTTCAGCGCAGCGTCGATGATAATGACGATAATGATATTACGCGCGCGTTCGTTCTTGCATTATTATTTTTTTTTTTGGTTCAACTTTTTCTGCGGTCTTCCGCAAGGTTTTCCGCTTTTTGCCCGTTTGCGGTGCATGAGGTGCGCACAGAATGCGCATAAAAATTGCAACTATGTTACTACTTACTATATATACAGCACACGTAGTTAGAGAGAGACTATGGACTACGCGTGGACTGTCCGCAGTCGCAGTGTGTGTGTGTTATTATTGAGTTGCAGGCAGCGCCCGACTGGCTGTTGGCCATTGGTAACGCCATGGCCGGCTGCAATGTCCATGTTGGGTGCACCGGCGCGGTACTCGCTCATTTCTTGTGCTCTTCGCCGTTGTCCACATTATCACTATCGCTGCGTTCATCAGCGCCACGTTGCCATCACGGCGATCTGGATGGCGTCGATTCCGCGTGCAGTCGTCGTGCGCCTTTGCGGTGTATCGTGTCTGTGGCATCGCGGCACTTGCGGCCCATGTGCCAAGTGCTGTTGATGTCTGATTGCTTTCGATTTTACAAATGCCACGAAACGGTTGATCGATCGTATTGTAACAAGGTGGTGGAATGGGAATGTACAGTGGACTAGATTTATTAACTGAAACACAAGTGAAGACTAACCGAAAACTAACCGAATAGTATTATTTTGGATGAGTAACTAATAAGTGGTCCCAGTGGCGCACGCAGGATTTTGTTTTGGAGGGGTTTTGTGTAACTTTTTTGAGAACTTTGAAATAGAATATAATTTAGATGTATGAATCTACAGACTGAGATCCAAAACATGTATGTTTTCCCTACCTGAGATATTTTGGTCCTGAAAGTTCAAAATAGAAAATTTAGTTAAAAGAAGACAATTTTTCTCTTTCATTTGATATCCATATCTTCATCATTGCACAAACGCAAATATTTAAACAAATATTTAAAATGTGTAAAATAACAAATAAAAAATATTTAAAATTGTAAAGTCCTTTAAAAAGTACTTTGGGCCTTCGATTCTATTAATGTTAGGCTTAATATTTGCACCAATAATATATCTTTCATCTTAGATTTTAAAACCAAAGAAGATAATTCATTTTATCTATAAAAAAACATTCGAAAATGTATGATTTTTGAAAATGGTCGAAAAATTTGCTTTTTTACAACTTTCACCGTCAGTAATTTCTCCAAATCTTATCTGATTTGGACAATCTGTATATCTCAGGAAAGGCTAAGGTATTATCTTCTAACCGACGGACAGCTTGTGTTAGTCGGTTGATTCGTTTACGAAACGCTTCTTACAAAAATTTATTGATCTTCAGTTTCGTGTTCAGCGGCCCAAAGTTAGTCTACAAAACACCTTTTTTTTTAGGTGCATTTTTTGTGTCGAGTAGTGTTATTGATCATTGAATATTGATGATTGAATATATATGCGACGGTTATAAATGAAATTTCTGTACTAAGATATTTCGGGGGGGTTTAAACCCCAAAACCCCTCCCCTGTATGCCCGACTGAGTGGCTCTCAGTCTTTGAATCAGAACTAATCTAAAAAACTTAGTGGGTTGCTAACAACAGCTGATTTCGGGATTGGATCTCTGAAGGCTCCGTGCCAGTGTTGCCAGATACCTGAAATGACTTTCTCCTAAATCTTAAAAAAAAACTGAAATTTACTCCCAAAAGTTAAAAAGATCTTCTAAATTTTTTTTTTCTAATTTGTGTCATTTTAAAGGAATTAAACTTCTCATAAAAAAATAAAAAAAAATAAAAATAGTTAAAAAAAAATTAAAATTTAAATTTTTACATATAATTTTTTTAATGCAGCCTTTTTTTAATTATCTTTACCTTAACAACAAAAACTTAACAAAAACAAAACATATAACAAATGAATTAAATAAAAAGTGTAATTTTTGACGGGATTTCATTGTGACAGCAATAAGTGAGAACGAGATAGAACGAGCTTACATTTTGTAAGCTTACACATTTTTAACACAATATGGTGCTTTGACTATTAAAATAGTTGCGAAAATATGTTTTGTTGCCAGTATTCCCCATACATCATACTTCCTTACCCAAACATCTCCCAAAAATCCATTCAAGGATCCATCTCAAGGATCCATCTCAAGGATCCAAAAATTCCCCTAACATAAAATATAAATCTCCTAAACTTTCTCCTAAACCTTTCTTCCTTCTAAAAATTCTCCTAAAAGGCCAAGAATCTCCTGAATATAGTAGCAAATCTCCTGATCTGGCAACACTGCTCCGTGCCTAAAACAATCTTCTGCGATTCGAGTTCGTGAACCATTGCAACCATAAAAAAGAAACAACTCTGTCCTATTAAAATTTAACAATTTAAAAAAAAACCACCCACCCAGGACAGCCTTCAACCTAATCGAAACTTCACCGAAATCAAACTCAAACTCAACTTTAAAGCACTTTTGTGCCACTCGCTGTGCCGCATTGTGGCTTAATCACTCGTCAATGCATTGCACCTCTGTATGGCCGTGACGAGCGACCATTTGCCATTTGCCGGTGCCACTGCGGCATGGCGACAAAATCCATTAGAACGTGCCAGCGACATGTGTGGCACCTTCATTAAAAGCGCATTTCACTTGCAGCGCCAAAGCGTTGATTGAAAATTAAAATCCACACGCGTGCAGTGTGCAGCATGCACAGCGTCCATGCATGTACACACTTTGCAATTAAGTAATTATTGACCAGGCAACAAAAACAACAAAAACAATAACAACTGCAACAGTAACCATTTCCGCATCCATAACCCAGCTAGAAATATTGAAAATATTGTAAAATATTTTACACATTTATATTTTTTTCTGAATAGACTTTGCTATGTGTGTGTGTGTGGAAGCGCGTTCCTTCACCTCTTTATGCCCAAACTTTTATGCGAAAAATTTCAAAAAACCACAACAACATATTCGCACTCGTATGTCAAAATCAGCGTGCTGTGCTTTTCGAACGTCGCGTTGGTGTTGGTGTTGGAGGCGCCACGTTGTGGTCGAGCTGGTGCAACATTTGACGATGCAACAAAAGCGTTTTAATGTATTTTACATATTTCGCAAAAGTTACAAAAATGACCGTCGGGCATCGAAAGCGGCCCAGTGGACGCGTTGAACATACATTGCATGAAAAATTTATACAGGGTGTCATCATGATTTGAGAAAATACTCTCGTTAAACTTTAAGTCGAGGTGAAGTCCTTCATAAGGCATTGTAAGCCACGTGAGCTTACTTTTCAGTTCTCGAGGAGTAAATTTTTAGACTGGATCACTAAAGATATCGTAGCAGTTGAGTTAACGTTCTTCATCTTTTTTAAGGTCACCAGTGTTGTAGTAAAACACTTTGTCAGCAAATAGGGAGCAATAATTGGATTTCGTTGTACTCCTGTTTAATCGATCCATTGATCCTTCATCTTATTTGAATAGCGCTACAACTGAGGTCAGTCTTAGACGAATCCAAAGATAGATCTTCTGGATATTCCAAGCATCAACAGGTTTTGTAATATTTGATCTTTTTAACGCAAACAAGGTCGTCCACTTCTACACGATATCTAGGCAGGTAGGTAGGTTATAGTGGCTGCCGCTGTATGGAGACACACCTAGACCTATATATGGCGTGCCAGTATTGTCTTATCAAACTATATTGTTTCGAACATTCCGATAACAAAATCGAATCGACAAAGCCAAAGTCAAAGAACAACGTGTCTGTAGAGCTCATACAGCTCGCTATTCCAAAGAATTCGATACTTATCTCGCTTAAAAATAGGACCAAAAATCGTATACATTTTTTCCTAAGCAACCTCAAGCCCGTTTCCCAACGTCTACAGTTCTGCCTTCTTTTTTTATAATCCTTTTGTTTCTGACCATTGGATCCCAAGTCGGTAGGTCTATCGTTTGAAAATCGATTAATCCGTTGTGATCGGCAGGGTTCTAATAAAAATCCGGAGAGCCAAGGCAAGAGGGAGCCAAGGCTGAAACGGGTCCCTTCTCCAAGATCTTCTCGGGAAATACTTAACACCCTTTAAAACACCGGACCCAGTTGAAATCTCATTGAACCTCGCCGTCTCAGATCTGAGGTCTGGTCAAAAATTCAACAATACGGTTTTAGCAAATTTTAATAAGTTTTGAAACCTCAACTTAGGCTCAGCGCAACTAACAGCTCCCAAGGTAATTTATTGAAGTCTTGACATAACAAACTTTGGGAAATCGTTTTAACTATTTTAATGGACTGTGTTGTGAAAAGAAAATCTGGGTCCAACGGAGGCCGAAACACACATGTCCCGCCACCTAAGATCATTTTATAAAATACTAACTAAAATTCTTTACAAAACTATTACATAAAAATGGTCAAAACTCTCCGAAACTTCTGGCCCGAGTGAAATCTTATTGCCATTTATCTCCTTAGCCCATTTATCTTATCTGATCTGATCAGGTCTGATAAATCCACCAGATGGATTTGGTAAACTTTTATACGGTTTTACACCTCGCCTAGCCTCGAAAATTACTTACACCCGGCGAAACTAGTGGCTCCCAAGATAATAAATTGAAGTCTTGATATGACAATCTTTAGTAATCAGATCTTTGATTACTGGCCTAGAAGTCTCGTTCAGCCACACTGAAACGAGAGGCTTTCGAGTCAAATCTTTACATGACGAACTATCTGAAAGACTTCATTTCTATCCTCAGCCTTAGCGTAATTTCTATCCTATCATGACTAGAGACTCTCTAGTAAATTAGGCACAATTATCTCATGGCAAACTGGAGGCTACTAAGGAAGTAGGGCTTCCAAGTACATTAGAGGGAATCTTAAATACGAAAACTTTAGACTTTGAAGTTTCCTTCAGTACCATCAAAGATGCTCGTTCAATTTAGTGCGAGTTAAACGAAGTCTTGCCATGACACACTAACAAAAAGACGTAATTAATATTCTCAGGCGATCAGATTGTGAGACTCTTCAGCTAATTAAACAATTAGGATATGGTGAACGATAGTAAAGACTTCCATTTTTTTAATACTGGAAACTTTAGTAAGCAGCCGTAGCTCAGCTGGCTAGTGCGTTTGGCAGCGAGTTAAATGCGACGCTCGAACCCAGGTTCAAGACTCCGTTGCTGCTAACACCGAAAAAAGAGCCATTTTCTGCTGTCCTCTCAGCAGAAAATGGCAAACCTCTGTGAGTAAAATTGCCTATGAAAAAGCTCCCAACTCGCCGTTCGGAATCGGCATAAAACTGTAGGTCCCTTCCAACCTTGTACAAATTCGGACGCACAATACGGATGGTTGCGGGTAGCTAGCCCTTAGTCGCGGTATCGGGCTGTCGTGCCAGTCAATTATTAATTACACTGTGCAAGTCCAAAATTTAGACATGGGGGGACCTACTGGGTGAGTTTCCTATAGGTATACTGAGTTGAGATCCACCAGCCGTTTGGTAAGATTGGCTCTAGTTTATGAGAAATCCGACTTTGAAGTTTGCTCATGTTAGTCCAGTTTGTCGCTTAAGTAAGTCCTAAATCGTTTCGAATATCGCATTACTGTCTTCGGCAAGTTTGTAGATATTTTAACGACCAACAAATTTGCTTAAGACACCAATCCAAAAAAAGTACATTTAAACTGTGTAATTGCGATATGTGCATTTTTGAGCGCAGCGCTACGTGGCGTATGAGTGTCATTTAATTATAATTAACACTCATATAATTGACACTCATACGCCACGTAGCGCTGCGCTCAAAAATGCACATATCGCAATTACACAGTTTAAATGTACTTTTTTTGGATTGGTGTCTTAAGCAAATTTGTTGGTCGTTAAAATATCTACAAACTTGCCGAAGACAGTAAAGCGATATTCGGAATGATTTAGGACCTATTAGAATTTAAACGTTCGAAGACTTAAGCGACGAACTCGACAAACTTCAAAGTCGGATTTCTCATAAACTAGAGCCAATCTTACCAAACGGCTGGTGGATCTCAACTCAGTATACCTATAGAAAACTCACCCAGTAGGTCCCCCCATGTCTAAATTTTTGAGGGCAAATTTCACGCACAGTGTTATTATTATTAAACTTTAGTAATGACTTGAATATTAGCCTTGAAGTTTCACTCCCCCGAGAGGTTCTCTAGTAAATTAAACAAAATTTCGTCATGGCGAGCGTTAGTTAAGACTTGAATTCCTTTCCCTAAGAATCCTATCCCTAAGAATCCCTTGTATTGATGTCTTCATTGGCTCATCAAAACTAGGGACTGTAAGTTAGAAAAAATTTTGACATGGCGGTGTTAAGGAACAATTTCATTTTTGATTCAGATTTGGGATTAACTCAACAGAACTGAAGGCTTCCAAGTAAATAAGACGAAACCGTGACATAGTATGGTAAAGACTTAATTTTTGGCATTTAATGTCCATCGCCTTTTTGAAACTAGGTCACACCAAGTTAGACGAAGTTTTGTTCAAGGTAAATTCAAGTGAAGACTTTTAGCTAGAAATATTTTTGTCCCAATTAGAACGAAAGACTTCGCAGTCAATAGAAGGAAAGTAACGCAGTGATTTACAAGACACATTGAACTGGATTTTCTTTAGAAGACAAGGGCAATCAATAACAGTGGAGACGAGATCAAAAACGAACATTACAGATTGAACGAATCTTCTAACCTCAAGAGACTGCAAGTTAATAGAGATGAGAGTCCAAGCCCTGAAGTCTCCTTTAGCCCATCAAAATTAGAGTTTCTCAATTAAGTTGAATAAACGTAAAGAAGACACAGAAGTATTCATGTCTAATTGAAATTTTCCAACAAAACTCACATCGGAAGCATCCTGTACGCATCGAATCGTGTGCCCCCAACACTTCGGTCACACTTTCCAATTTGCACTTTCCAGACCATGCAGACCATGTCTATGGCTACAAATACACACACAGATATTCGAAAGTGTGTGTGTGTACGTACTGTAGGTGGGTGGGTGCATATTTTTTGGTTTTTAGCATTTGAACGCCAAAAAACCCCATCAAATGTCATTAATTTTGCGTTTTACATGGCGCCCTTCATCCCTTTGCCCGTCGTTCGGCGGTTGGGCAGTTGCCACCTCAACGTGCTGTGTGCTCTGGCGCTTCAATGTTGCATTAATTTGTTTTAATTTTTGTTGTTTTTGTAGAGTTGTTGGTGTTGCTGTGATATGTTTCGAGTGCGTATACGCAACAGAAATTATTTCGCCACATTCTCTAACAACATTTATGTACACATTTGTGTTCATTTGTGCCTTTTAGTTGTGTGTGTCGGTTGGTGTTATTTTTTGTGGCGGTCGGTCGGTCGGTGGGTCGGTCTTCTGACCAACCAGCACATGTAATTATTTTCAATCACAAATGCCCTAAGTGCGTGTAATTACATGTCAGTGGTGGCAGCGGCGCGCTGTGGCGGCGTTCGTAATCGTTTGACAAATGTGCGTGGCGGCGCGTGTGAAGGGTTAAGTTGCGAGTGGAAGCGCTGCGGCCGAATGCATTTTGGGCTAAAGCTTCAATGGGCTTGAGTGCGTGTGTGTTGTTTGTGGCTTAGAGGCGGCCAGGAGGACGTCACTGTCACCAGCAACAGCCGCTGTCCGCTGGCAACAAAACCGCGTACAACGCCACCGTCGCGAGCGCCATTGGCAGCGCCTTCAATTTTGTTGGTATCGGCGGTATTGGCGTTTCGGTTTAACATTGACAGTGTTGCGAAATGACCACCACAACAACAAATCTTCACACCAGCGCATGTATGTATGTTTGTATGTGTATGTTGTGTTTATGTGTACGGCTGACCAGCGCATTTGGTCAACTAATTTATTACATTTTAATTGAAAATTAAGTGAACAAAAGTTTTCATGCGCTTCGCTTGGCCAGTTAATGGGTTCAACTATACAAATGGCCGCATTTGTTGCTGGCCAACACTTTACAGTGCGTTTTAATAATGCGATTCATTGGCATTGACAATGTTCTCGAAACCAAAAATAATTATCAGCTCAAGTTGAATAATAAGCGACGTTGTTTGTGGCAGTGAGTGTGTATGGATTTGTAGTGAATTTTTAATTTTAAGTATTTCGTTTTTAAATGCGCGCACGTTCACGTAATGACAAATTTTCGTTTGACAAAAAATATTTAATTTGACTTGAAAATTTTCAAATTCTTCAAGGAAAAAAATTCAAGAATTATCGAGATTATTTCGAGAATTTGTCGCTAAAAATTTATATCGAGAAACTGTTTGTTGGGTACTTTGGATAAATTTAAACTTTTTTAAATATTCAACAAGAGTAGAGTTTAAAGAAAAATTAACTCTTTAAATTTAATTAATTAATTTAATTTAAATTTAATTTGTAGTGAATTTTTAATTTTAAGTATTTCGTTTTTAAATGCGTGCACGTTCACGTAATGACAAATTTTCGTTTGACAAAAAATATTTCATTTGACTCGGAAATATTCAAATTCTTCAAGAAATTAAATTCAAGCATTATTGAGATTATTCAGATAATTTGTCGCTAAAAATTTATATCGAGAAATTGTTTATTGGGTACTTTGGATAAATTTAAACATTTTTAAATTTTCAAAAAGAGTGCAGTTTGGAGAAAATTAACAAAATAAATCATTTCTCATTTTTTTTTTTAATTCTTAGCCTCTATTGCATCGTTGCCTGGCACCCTTTGGCATTGAAAAGCTCCTGCTCCTCCTCCCTCCTCCTCCTGAATGTCGCAAAACATTATCCAATAAATTTCATTGCTAACATCGTGCAACATCTGCCATACAAATCATTATTGCTCCTAAATGACCTTTTCAGCAGGACATCAACAACAACAACAACTATGTACAACAAGAAAAACCGCCTGCAACGCCAATTGTGCACATTTTGCCGAGCACTTGGAGCCACCATTAACATTGACAATAAATACAAGATTTGCGTCGTCGAAGTTTAATTCAAAAGCCTGGCGGCAATTTTTTGCGCACACACGCGTTGCAACATGTCGCTGGCAGCCGTTGCAAGCGAAGCGAGCGAGTGCGATGTTCAAGTGCACAGCAGCAACAGCAGCAAAGTTTATAATTACCAGCAGCGGCCAGCAGGCTGAAAGTTGCCAACAATGACAACAACAAAAATAATAACAACAAATAAAAAGAGACAAAAAATACCAACGGACAACTGCTGCACGTTGCACTGCATGTTGCATATGGTTGCAGTAGTATTGGCAGCAAATTGTTGTTGCTTCGGCAATGCATTCGCATTGTCAGGCTGCAAATTGCTGCATGTGGGCGGCGGAGGGGCGCCGCTGCAGTGCGAATAAGGCTGTCAAAACAGTAATAACAACAACAACACAGCAGTTGGGTTGCGCATTGGCGTTGGTAGTGTGACAGTAACCGGATGTGTTAAATTTGCCATAGGCTATTCTGCACAACAACAACAAAACTTCAGTTGCCAGCTACACAGTGAGACAAAGGATTGTACGACGAGGAGGAGCACAGAGGAGCGGAAAGAGGAAACAGTGACTGAGTGCAATTTAAAATCGAGAGAAACTTTATTGAACAATTGCTATTGGAATTTATTGTTGGTAATATTTTTGTTTTTGTATTTCTATGATGCGCATGAATTGTGGAAAGAGGGGATAGAAGGATAGTGTAAAAAACCTCCGCTCAGGCGCTAATGGGTTAGAGTAAAAGGAAAAATAGTAGGAGTAGTAATAGTAGTATTATGTATACTACTATTTATTTATTTATTTACTTATTTATTTATTTATTTATTTACTTTTTAATTTAATTATTTACTTATTTGTTTACTTATTTATGTATTTATTTATTTGCTTATTACTTAATCATTTTTTAATTAATTAATTATTTAAATAATTTTTTTAATTAATTAATTAATAAATAAATAATTATTAATAAATAAATAAATAATTAATTAATAAATAAATAATAAATAAACAAAAAAATAATTAGTTAATTAATTCATTAATGAAAACATAAAAATTAAATACATACATGAATTAATTAAATAATAATCAAATAATTAACTAATTAATTAATTAATTGATTAATTTTTTTTATCAATTAATTAATTTATTATTAAATTCATAATTGATTATTAATTAATTAATTAATTAATTATTTGATTAATTAATTAATTTATTTATTTTTTTATTTTTTTATTAATTAATTAATTGATTTATTTTTTATTTATTTATTTTATTTATTTATTTATCTATTTTATTTATTTATTTATTTAAAGTAATTAATTATTTATTAATTAATTAATTTAATAATTAATTAATTATTTATTAATTAAATAATTAATAATTAATTAATTAATTAATTAATTATTAATTAATTAATTAATTAAATAATTTATAATTTATTAATTAATTAATTAATTTAATAACTAATTAATTTAATAATTAATTAATTAATTAAATAATTTTTTATTTTTATTAATTAATTAATTGATTTATTTTATTATTTATTTATTATTTTTTTATTTATTTATTTGTTTATTTATTTACTTTATTTTTTATTTATTTTATTTATTTTTTTATTTTATTAATTTTATTTATTTTATTTATTTTATTAATTTTATCAATTTATTTATTAATTAATTAATTTGGTTTTTATTTATTTATTTATGAATTAATTATTAATTAATTGATTAATTACTTAATTTATGTATTTTTCATTAATTAATTAATTAAATTATTAATTGTTTATAAATTAATTAATTTTTTTATTTATTTGTTAATTTATTAATTAATGAATTGATTAATTAATTAATCAATTTATTTATTAATTTTTATTAAATATTTAATTAATTTATGAAATTATTAATTGCTTATTAATTAATTTATTATTTGATTAATTTATTAATAATTGAATTAAATAATTCATTAATGAATTTATTTATTTTTCATTAATTAATTAATTAATTTATTTATTTATTTATGTATTTATTTAATTAATTTTTTTATTTTATTTATTTATTAATTAATTAAATAATTAAATAATTAATTAATTCATTAATTAAATAATTAATTAATTAAATAATTAAATAATTAATTAATTAATTAATTAATTCAGTGATTAATAATTGAATTTATTTTTTATTAATTAATTAAATAACTAATTTATTTATTTTGTATTTATTTATTCATTTCATTTATTAATTTATTTATTCTATTTATTTTATTTATTTTATTAATTTTTAATTAAATTATTTAATATTAATTAATTTATTATTAAATTATGAATTGGTTATTAATTAATTAATTATTTGATTAATTTATTAATTAATTAATTAATTTATTTATTTATTTTGTTATTTATTTATTTATTTATATGTTCATTTATATATTTACTTATTTATTTAGTTTAATTGTTTTAGTTAACAGAACAGTTGTCAAATGGGAGCAAATGGTAACATAAGAAAGCATTGGTCAGTATAGAAGTAGGTGGCAGAAATTAGTTTTTAATTTCCATTGTTGCTCAATTCTTCTTCTTCTCACTGTTATTAATTGGGTCTACGAATCTTTTATAACTCCAATACTATGAAAACTGCATATATCCAATACTAACTAGTTACTCGAATAGTTGCTGTGTAGTCGTGTCCTCCTCCTGTCCTCATGCAAATGAATACCTGCAACATGTTCGTTGTAGTTGTAGTATTTGCAACTTAATTTGCTACCACTCACCAATTGAGTGACATTGTTTCCAACACACTGTCCTTGCAACGGCAGCCAGCGCTGTTGCCGCCATCATGAATTCGCGCATCAAGCGCTCTGCTTTCAATGCAAAGGAGTGATCAGCAATTTCAACTTTTTTTCTGCCGCACATAAGCTCACTCGATATATCTACGTCTGTCGTGTGCAATAAAGTTGCTGCTGCTGCCGCTACTGCTGTTGCACGTGCCGATTGGACATTTTTATCAACCGATAGCCGCTGCGTCGCTGCAAAGCAACGCCAACGCCTTCAGCGTTCTTGCAGCGCTCATCGGTTACTGGCGTGAATTGTTGCAAGCGTTGCTGTTGTTGTTGTTGTTGTTGTAGCTGCTGCTGGTGGTAACACGGCAACACCATGTTGACATCCTTTTGCCAGGCAATTGCATTGTCGCTGTGCTGTTGCTGCTGCACAACATTCAATTTGCTTGTTGGCGCGCGCAATTATTGCCGCTGCTCGCTTGCACAGCAGCAACGAACAGCCAGCAACGGCCAGTCACCTGACAAGCGCTCATATTAATGATGACAGTCAATTACCGAGCTGTCGGCTCAGCAATTGCTTCGAGCACACCCGCGTCCGCACATGTCGCGCACACAGCGTTGCCGGAGATTTGCAACGGCCAGAGTGCTGAAAGTTTTGCCAAACACTAATTGCAAATGTCATTAGAATGTTGTGAATTTATGAAGCGATTTCCGGCAAATACCAGTGGCCAAGTTTACGAAGTGCAACTAAAAAGTGCAAAGAGTAAGGACGAGGCACGTGATTCAGGCATAAATCGGATGCGCAAATAATCCAAGCAATCGCTACAACGTTAATTGATTGTGAGTACAATTGATGTGCATGTAGGTAAGTAGGTTCATATGGTTTGTATATATGTATACTACTAGCAAGTTTGAACTCAATGGGCACAATAAATCAAGTTTTTCGTAACCCCTCGTTGATCCTGTTAGATTGTTATGAAAAAATACTTGTCGAATTATTTCTTATTTGAAGTGCTTTCACTATATTTTTAGTCAAAAAACCTCTTAAATCAAGTTTCCCCATATAAACTCTTAACCGAAAATTTAATTAATTAATTTAATTAATTTTTGAAAAAGTAAAAAACACGTTTCTCATTTCTCATTTGACTTCACAATGTTCGAAGCCAAAAAAAACCATTAAATCACGTGTCTCCATACAAAATTTTAACAAATTTTGATTTAAAAAAAATTTAATAAATAAAATAAAATAAAAATAAAATAAAATAAAATACAATAAAATACAATAAAATACAATAAAATAAAATAAAATAAAATAAAATAAAATAAAATAAAATAAAATAAAATAAAATAAAATAAAATAAAATAAAATAAAATAAAATAAAATAAAATAAAATAAAATAAAATAAAATAAAATAAAATAAAATAAAATAAAATAAAATAAAATAAAATAAAATAAAATAAAATAAAATAAAAGAAAAGAAAACAAAATAAAATAAAATAAAATAAAAAAATAAAAAATTATAAAAAAATTATAAATAACATGTATCTAATTGTTTTTGATTTCAAATAAATTTTCAAGTTAAAAGGCCCAGTGGTGGATTCAGGGGGGTGTGGGGTTGAAACCCTCCCCCCGAAATATTAGGATCGACTTTAAAACTACACACAAATTAAAAGGCATTGTTTAAATATTAAAGAATTACTTTTTGAAACCCCCCGAAATATTTTTTTGAATCCGTCCCTGAGTCTTAACAAACCCTTCTTAACCCATCGTTGACCCGTCAAATTTTGATTTTTGAAAAAATGAAAAAGAAGAGCTTCTAGTGAAGTGAAGAGCTTCTACCACATTTGAAGTCAAAATCGTGGTTCTCCTTACAAACTTTTAACCTTTTGCTTACCCCTTTAACTTTTAATTTTTACGAAAATAAAATACAGAAAATAAAACACAGTTTTTATTAAGTCTTCCCTTATACGAGACCTAACCCATTATTGGCCTCGTTAAATATTCATTTTCGAAAAATTTAAAAATATTTATGTGTCAAACATTTTTTGATTTTAAGTATTTTCACCAAATTTGAAATCGATAGGCCATTAAATAAAGTTTTTTAAGTTTGGTGTGATTTTATATTTGTTTATATATATATATTTTTTTTTACATTATAAAGGGTGTTTATTATAGAGGTTCCATTTCATTTTATCATCGATAGACCAAAGCCAGAACAACGCTTTCAAATCGTGCACATTTAATTCGAAAATCATGGTTCAATTCGAGAAGGGATCGGAACCATGGATCGTTTTCATACCACGTATACTTTAAATAATAAAATACATCCACAGTGATAATTTACAGTGCGCACTAATGAAACAATTTCTGCTGTAGAACGTAATATCGCAGAACTGGAGATGTGTGCACACAGTATATGGAAAATTTAACGTTAAGATCTCGGCCTATGAATTTATAAGATCCAGCGAGTGCCTAAATTAAATAATAAAGTCAAGTCTTTTAGTTTGACACTATTAAATCTCATTATATTTATTACCTCAATTCACAGATAACCGATGGAAGTGCTTGCCGTACCTTAATTTAAAGTTCTACACGCCAACAACAACAACCCTTACAACTTCAAAAGTCAGACCTCGGAAATCCCGAGACCTCGCCAAGCTGTCCCCTTGCTCATCGTAGGAAATCTTGTGTATTATATAATTCTTTTTCATTTGCATTTTTATGAAAGTTGATATACAGAAATTCAAAATTAAAAAAATATTATTGACAAAAATTTTTAAATATTTTGGTCGATTTTTTATGCTCGATTTTGTGTTGTATAACGTCTGGTGGTCAAGGGGTTCTGTACACAAATTTTGAGCTCAATACCAGCTGAAACCATACTTACAACCTAAAATGTTTACAATATACAAATATTTGGAGACCTCTTCCATTTGGTAACCCCCAAACCCCCTCCCCTCTTTACGTGCGCCACCGAAGCGCTTAAATTTCTATCTAGTTTCTCTAACGCTAAAACACCCCATTGCCTTTTACAGCCCAACTAGCATCAAATGCGACAGCTTGTTGTTTTTGTGTTTGTTTTTGATTTTGATTTTCTATTAAAAATCCGCTCTGAGCTGTTTATGAATGCATATTCTGTCATTGATATAACTACTTAACAAGTAGTGTAAGTCTCTGTATGTGTGTGTGTGCGTGTGTGTGTGTCCCTACTTGAGTGCGTTACAAGTGCTGTTGGCACTGTATGGCCATTGACTGTCTGCAAAATGAAGGATTAAACATGATACGTGCAATATTGATTACATTTTTGATTTAGCAATTATTACACCGTGCGACAGCATTTTGCACACCGGGAAAAATCCATAGTAATACTGCGTACTCAGTTTTTCATCTCTACATCCTTTGTCCTTTTAAAAAGACTTCAAAATTTTGAAGGGGATAAAATATAAAAAAAAAACATAAAAAATACCTGACTTCGTTAGAATATGGCGATATGTATATCAAATGACAGAGGAAAGGCTCAAAATTTTAAATAAAATTGATTTTTTATCTATTTGTAAAAAAAGGATATGGAAAAGGTCCTTTGAAAATTTTAATCCTTTATATCCTTGAAAATTTACATCGAATTTTCTTGAAAAGTAAGTACGTTAAAACCCAAAATCTCCTTGATCACGTGTCAAAATTTTATTACTCTAACTTTATTAGTTCGAAAGTTATTAAAAAAAAGGCGGAAGCTGCAATTCTAATGAAGTACAAAAATTCGAATTTATTTGAGTATCAGTATTTTAAATAATAAAAAGATACAGAATCAATGAAGTGAGAATAATGAATTTTTGACATGTGATCTAGGAGATTTGGGACTTTAACATACTTACTTTTCAAGAAAATTCTATATAAATTTTGAAGGATATAAAGGATTAAAATTTTCAAAGGACCTTTTTCATGTTATTTTTTTACAAATAAATGAAAAATCAATTTTATTTAAATTCTTGAGCTTTTCCTCTTTCATTTGATATACATATCGCAATATTCCAACGAGGTTAAGTATTTTTTATATTTTTTTAAGTTTTTATCCCCTTAAAAACTTTGAAGTCCTTCTAAAAGGACAAAGGATGTAGAAATGAAAAACTGAGTACGCAGTATTACTATATTTGGTCTCTAGTTTCACGCATAATGGATTCTTTCCCGTGTGAAAAATGTTTTTAATTTTTGTTGCACAGTGTTATGCCACTCCCGAAGTCATGACTGGAACTACTGCCAAGCGGCGAAAAGTGTAAATGATTTCAATGCCTGTGGGAGGACTATAGGTCAAATGTGCGCTTTGTGTGTGTGTGGAAAGAAAAGGTCAACAACTTTAGTTATTGCATAGTAGAAGAAGTTCGATTCGATTAATCATTAGCGCAATTTAGGGGATGAGATATCAATTGGAATGTCTAATCAAATAGCACGAAACTAATAGATGAACGATACAGCGGGAACAGGACCCACTTCAGAACGCAAATTGATTAAATGCTCGCTGACAGTCGACTAAGCACTCGCAGAAAGCAGCGTTGCGCCTAATTGCAGCGCTCTTGCTCCGATTTGGGTGCTGGGAAATCGAGTGCGTTCATTAGACTAATGAACGCGAACGGGTGTTACATGGTCACGCCCACTACTTTAAAAAGAAATCAGGCGCTCAATGAAAACTGCACACACCCGAACAGCAGCGCCAATGAAACTTATAGACAACGTTGGCAACAGTGAGTCCATAAAACACAGCATAATTAATAACGTGCAACTAACAGAAGTATGTAGAAGAAGAAGAAGAAGAATAATAATGAGAAAGAAAAAAGGAAGAGAACTCGAAGGCAGTAAGAAATGTTGAGGTCATTTGTAAGGCGGCTGCCGCCAGTGGACGCATTTTATTCCCAAAATACACGAAACATTAAAGAGGCACTTACACACACACACATAAATATTATACACACACACAGATACGCAAGTAAAGTGTCTACACATACAAATTTATTCATTAGAGTTCACCTTAGCAATCGTTGTGCATTGTTTTGGCAGCCAAACGGAAAAAAGTCTCAAAGGTTGGTTCGAAAAAAATAGTTGTTGTTGTTGTTGTTGTTACAAAAACCTCAACTTGTGCCCTACAGTTGTGATTTAATTATTGTCCATTTGAAAAGCTTGCTTTTCGCTTAATTGTTGTATATCATTTGTTGTGGTTTTTACTTTTCTTCATTTCTTGTTGTTGTTGTTATGTTTTATTTTCCTTTCCAATACCGCAAATTGTTTTTTAATCATCTGCTTTGCTTTTCTTTTCATTTGTTCCAGCACTGGTTTTCTTAGTTTTTTGGGTTAAATTGTTTTGCATTTGTTGAATGCTAAAAGCGGTAACTATGAAAGCATTTAAGCGAGCAAGAAGCATGAGAAATTTTTGCTGCGTGGCTTTTCGATTTGTGGGGGGAGGTGAGCAGTGATCTCAGAGCAGTTTGGTGGCACATTAGTCATAGAGGGCTGGTAGGTTTTTGTATGTAAGTATATATGTGTGTGCGTATAGTAAAGTCTGAACAGTTAATAATGGTGTGGAATAAGTGTGAATATAGACGCCGAATTGGGTTACAAGGTGAGACTACAATAGCTGACAATGCCGGGAAAAATATGCTTTACATCTTCATTAACAAAATAGACAAATATAACTAAGAAATAGAAAAGACAAAAATTAAAAATCATATAAAAATAGGAGCTCTGTTTTTTAGGTGATAGAACTGTTATGATCGAACTGATAGGTATACATTGTCGGAGCAAATGTCAGCTATCGAATTAAGTAATAAATTTTAAAAATAATTAAAAATAAATAAAATAAATTTAAAAATAATAAAAAATAATAAATAATAAATAAATTTTGAAGCGATAAAACTTTCAAAAAGGGTAAACTGACAAATGTTATGTTATTCCAATGTTAGGTAGCCATTTTGTTAAGTAAAGTTTAACATTTCATCATAACAACACTCACGACTCAATAACGACTTGAAAATGGTAAAATTTGTTATTAGAAATAAGTCTTAAATTTTAGAAATGAAAAAATCATATAAAAATAAGAATAATTCTGTTTTTGGGTGATAGAACTGTTATGATAGAACTGATAGGCATACTTTCATTGGCAGAGCAAATGTCAGCTATCGAAGTTAAGTAATAAATTTTATTTCTTAAAGTTTAAATATCATGTTTGATTCACGGCTTAATTAAAAATAATAAAAAAAATTTAAAAATACTAAAATTGTTTTTAAAGTGATAAAACTTTCAAAAAGGATAAACTGACAAATGTTATGTTATGTCAATGTTAGGTAGCCATTTTGTTAAGTAAAGTTTAACATTTCATCGTAAAAATGGAAATGGTCAAATTTATTATTAAAAATTCGTCTTAACCCTTTCGAACCCGAATTTTACCCTGTGTCTCGATATTATTTTTTGGTATTTAAATCATAAAACATTTGCCTAAGAAGTGTGCATACGACATTTGAAGTCGCCACGCCTCTTTGTTAGAGTTCTAGAGCTAGTTTACTTTTGAACAATTTTAGCTTAAAACGTGTTAAATAAATTTTGTATCACTGTTTTTTAATTACAGAAAAATTATTTAATATTTATGAAAAAATACAAAATTATCACTTTTTGATTTTCTTTAACCATTATTAAAGAAACAGGGTTTTGATCAAACGCGCCCAATTCGTAGACTTCAGAACACAAACTTTCCCTGATATCGCTGCAAATTATTAGAAATTATTTTGGGGATAACAGTAAAAATTTTGTAATTTGCTTTGCAAACGCGCCCAATTCGTAGACTTCAATTAGAACACAAACTTTCCCTGATATCGCTGCAAATTATTAGAAATTATTTTGTGGATAACAGTAAAAATTTTGTAATTTGCTTTGAATTCACTTCTACAAATATTAATTTTTTGGTGCCTACATAAATTAAACCCATAAATCAATCGTAGCTTTTGCTATAAGATGACAAATAGGTGAAGTTGCTCTCAGGCAACTTTGGGGTCGAAAGGGTTAAATAAAAAAACGCTTAAAAAAATAAACTTGTATGTTATTGGCTATAAACAGCGGCGCACATAGGGGGGTTTGGGGGTTCAAAGCCCCAAAACACAAAAACTTTTAGTACAAAATATAGTTTAGAATGGTATTCGGCTCAAAAGTTGTATGCAACCCGGCCCCCTCCACCCGAAAGAAATCCTGGTTATAATGCACTGAGACCGGTAATAATATTTTGTGACCTCTACTACTGACAGTTAGAGAACATCTCCTGAACCCACATACCCACTCACTCACGGGAGTTCAGGTGCGTGATGTCCTCTCCGCCTTGAAACGTAATGGATTTCTTGGGCATTGTCGTTTACCGATGAAAGAGCTTTAAAAGCCTTTGGGAGAAAAATACTCCGCAAGATCTTCGGATCAGTCCGTGTCGAAGATGAGTATCGTATTCAATGGAACAACGAGCTCTTTAAGCCATACAGAGACATGGACATAGTCAGGCGCGGTGAGGTGCAAAGGACATAAATTTCCTCGTGCATGTGTCCAGGGACCTGCCAACAATATATGAGGAGGTCCATAACAAAATGCAATAATTCCACCAGAACAATTTTTTGGATAAACGAATAAATTTAATTAAAGTCAGTAGGATATATATATTTTTAAAAATAGTTGTTGTGGTATAAAAGTTTTCTAGGAACAATACAAATCATGAATAAATTTATTTTTTTGGCAATTAATTTTTAAGTTATTTAGAAAACAAATTTGAAAATGTTGCGTTTTGTATTTATTCTAGTATTCTAGTATTTATTTAGCTGTAATGAAATTCTTACCGTTTTACAGTTATTGTAGAGTTACCATAACAATAAAATTAAATTTTATTGTAGAGTTACCATAATAATAAAATTAATTTATATCATTGACTTTTCACTAATATCTCGAAGTTTTTTATTGCATACATATGGAAATATTTCATTTTGGTCTGAACCATTATTTTTGGTTTTGAATTACAGTAAAATTATTGACCTTTGGTATGTTTTATAACAATCGTTACATAGATTTTAATATGTAGAATTGGATTCAGTCAAAAAAACGAATAACTTAAAAAGTGGAATTATTGCGTATTGTTATGGACCTCCTCATATATTGTCGCATGATCATGTTTTTCGTTTTTCGTAGGTGGTACTCTGAGGTAAACGGCTCGAAAGAGAGTGACCATATCTACGCTGGAAGGACCCAGTGTGCAGAACCTGGCGGCAGTAAGCACAGAACAAAACAGACTGTCGCGCTTTTTCTTGGATAAGTTCAAAACCTATAAACGATTGTAGTGCGAGTTATGTAAGTAAAGGTGAACAAATATGTAGATCTTAAATTTTAAGAAAAACCGTCCTGTATCTTTTTTAGATCGGAAACTCTTCAGACTTCCAATCTCCTTATTGTGTCATTCCCAAAATATGTCTAGACATCCTAAAAAATTCAATTTAATCTGTTTTACAAAACTACAAAATTCGTCGAAATTAAATGTCAAAAATTGTTTAATCATGTCCACGCTTGTCAGACAAGTGTCACAAGCAGCAACTGTCAGCTTAAGTGTGCTTCCCCCATACCAAAAAAATTAGCATCGGCCAACTTATTGAATTGTCTGCGGCACTGCCGAAATCCAATAATAAGCTTAGACTTGTAATAATATCTAATCAAACTACGCGTACATGCCGCAGCAACAACTACGATGGGGTGGCGACCTGTCACAAAAATGAAATAAAACAGCAGCGCCAAGAACATCAAAAGCATTTTTACTTAATCACTGACATTACATATAAATGACACAATGTAAAGGGGACGCGACACACAACTGAAAAAACGAGCATTCCCAATTACTTTCGCCGTTTTAAATTGTTGCCCGTCGATGTGGCATTGGGCGCAGGGTACCGATGCTCCTTAAGGTTATTCGACAATGCGCAATTTTATTTCTTTTAATCCAATTTGCATCTCAAATACAATAGACACGTAGCCAGAAAACGCCAAAATGCAACCCTTATTATGATAAGTGGCTGTGTGGAACGAGTACAGGCAACCAGACATTATTGAAAGGCACGCGATTGGGATTTTGCTTTTAGACAGAAATATTTCGAGTGTACTTGAAGGTGAAGAACTGTGTTGCTAAGCTAGTTTGCATAGCAAAGCAGTAAAGGACAAAAAGTATTTGACAAAGCGTGTTTGACAAAGAATATTGAATGTATTTATTTTTGGGTTACTCCTAACCCTTCCTTCGTTCTACTTACTTCAATTTGCTGTATCGAAATTGTTTTACAGGTTTTGCATCATTTTTGTTGCTTTGCCATTATTTTCAAATTTACTTCAGACTTTTTAAAATTTACACCAAAATAGTGAGCGTGAAGACAACTGTCAGTATCCGGGCTTATAAGATTAAAATTTTCAATCTTATGGAAAGACTTTTTAATATCACAGATTCCCAAGAACATAGCCGCATATCTTTTGAGGCTAAAGTTTCAGGGCTCCTGAATCCCATCAGAATTAAAACTCGAATGCTAAACTAAGATTCATTGATATTAGTTTAGGTTTAAGGTAGGTATGCAGCTCTCAAGAAAACGCTCAAGAAAAAACGAGCATATATGTATTTCTTGAGCGTGAAAAAGTAGATAGTAGTGAAGTAAATTTGACGTTTGAAAGCTGTCACTTTTCCTTTGAGAAATAAAGAGGCACACATATGTTTCTTGCCGAAATCAGTGTTGTCATTTCACTTTTCAATGAAAAAAAGTATTAAAAAACCGAATCAGTTTTCTTGTTATGTGCGTACACCTCAAGAAAATATGACTCAAGGAAATTTCCTTGAACATTTCTTGAGCTTTTTTTTTTATATGAAGTTTTCGCTTTTCTTGAGAGCTGCATACCGACCTTTAGACTGAAACCCAAACGGCTTTTAATAGAAGCAAGTAGCTAGTAATGTCTTAAAAAAAAAATAAAAAAAGATAAATTTTTTCAGAAAGATATTTTTTTCCAGATTTCATAAACTTCTATAGCTTCCTATAAAATTCTAAAGTACATCATTTATACGTTAATAATAAATTTAAAATTTGAATCCAAAAATTTAGTAAAAGACAAATTTTTTGTACTGAAAGTCAACCAAGTTTTAAGCCCATTAGCTTATTAAGCTTATCGTTGTAGCAAGTGCTATGTGCTCAAGTATTGAATCAGACTTTTGTGCGATTTTGTGTTTCTGTTTCCCCAGATACTTTTTACTTTTCTGTGTTCTCAGAGTCTTTATTTAGTTTCAGCTTAAACGAGAAAAATTGTGAAAAAGTGAGATTACTTTTTTGATTTTATAAGTGCGTAATTCTGTGCCAACTCGACGGTCAAATAGTTTTCTTTTTCTTCTAGCAATATCTTCTAAAATTGTTTAAACAATTAAAACCTGACCCCAGAAAGGCTTGTGCGATTTCCATAAAATTTTACACAATCTTATTAATTGACCTAATCAAGAAAAAAAATCAAGCAAACAATTCATACCATGTTTTTTTTTGTCATGTTTTTCGCAAACATTACACAAATAAACAAAATCAAACATTTGCGGAAAATAAAATGTGCCAATAAAATATCAGCTGCTTGGATTTTGACATTTTCACGCGTTGCGTTGTATGAAAATTGGCAGTGTTTAGGCCCAACGTTGCATTCGCGCAACACAAAACTTAAAGCATATTTTTTGTTTAAAAAATAAAAAAAAAATTTTCAAAACTTATTTTTAAATAGTTTAGCATTGCAAAATGCAGCCCACTAAGGGATTTTGATAGGTTTGAAGAATAAGTATTTTTGATTGAATTTCAAAAATTCCCCAAAAAAAACCTTTGACTTTGGATCGAAAAAAACGTATGAATATTTAAATAATTTTGAAATTTGAGTATGGCAGAATCTAAAACGATCAATTCTAATCCAATTCTACCCATTTTCAAGTCTTATGTCTTTATGAATTACTTAATATAGCGAAATTCCCAAACGTTGCGCAAACGCAACGCTCAGGGCTTAATGGGTTAATGTTAATTTTTATAAACTATGATTAGTCCTCGGGCACTTTGTTACATTTATAATAAAGACCATTAACCACTACATATTATTTATTTTATTTCTATACTTATACAATTTTGATGTAGTTTTTTTTTTAATTTTATTTACTTTATTTTAATACTAATATAATTAATTTTTTTTATATTTACTCTCATTTTATATTATACGTTTTTCTTAATTATAGTTTTTGTTTTGTTTTATTTTTATTTATTTTATATCTATTTATTTTATTTTTATTCATTTTTATTTTTTACTTACTTTGTCGTGTTTCGTTTCATTTTTTATTTTACGTTTTTTAGTTTTTATTCTTTTCATTTTGTTGTTACGTTTTAATTTTTTTTAAATTTTTATTGTTTTAATTTTTTAATTTTTTAAATTTTTATTATTTTTATTTTTTCAATTTGTATTGTTTTTATTATTTTGTTAAATGTTTATTATTTGTATTTTGTTTTTCAAACTTTTATTTAATTTTTATGGGTTTTATTGTATTTTTTTAATTTGTATTACTTTTATTATATTTTTTAAATTTTTTTATTTTAGGTTTTATTTTATTTATTTTTAACTTTTATTATTCTTATTTTATACCATTTTTATGTCATTTTTAATTTTTTAATTGTCATTTTTGTTTTTAATTTTCATTATTTTGTTTTATTTTTCTAGTTTTAGTTTTATATTTTAATGTTATTACTTTTCTTTCAATATTATTATTATTTTTCATTTCACTGTTTAATTAAATTATTTTTTTTTTAATTTTTATTGTACTTATTTAATTTTTACATTGTTGTTATTATTTTTTTTAACTTTTATTAATTTAAGTTATTTTTAATTTTTATATTATTTTAATGTTTCATTGTTTTTATTAAATTTTTTAATTTTTATAATTTTTATTGGGGTTTTTTACTTGTTATTTTTATTTTCCTAAGTTTTATTAATTTTGTTTTATTTTTGTATTTTTAATTATTTTATATTATTATGTATTATTATAATTAATTAATTTTAATTTTATTTTTCAATTGTTATTTTTTTGCTATTCTTTTTTCTGAAACACCATCATTATCAACATAGCAGTTCGAGCTCCAGGTGAGCTTTCCTGCTTCCTTTACAATCACGCTTCCATACGTGACGTGACGTCAATTCTAGCAAAAAAAATTTTTTTTTTAAAGGAAAATGTAATAATTGGCTACTTCTTTATTTACCCAGAACGAGTATTTAATCATATTATTGCTTTCCAATCAAGCCCGATTATCACAATCTTCAAATTCAATCCTTCAGTGCTTTGAATCTTCGAGTATTCATGATGCGGAGGTTTTCCTCCAAGTCATCTGTCTATCTTCTTTGTGATCTTTTGTGTTTTCTATGTACTGCTAATAGTTAATTCGAGAGTCAAAGGTCTTTAAAGTAATTCTACTCTAATTCACTCTGAGTCCGAACCACCATAGCCGTTGCATCTTAGCGGAACATACAATGGTTTGGAATTTTTTGGTCTATATGATCCATCAGTTTCACCTTCGAGACCAAATATTCTACTTTATTTTTTATTTTTTTATATTTTTTATGTTAGTTTTATGAAACACACACAGTGAACAATTTAGCGAAAGGTGTTAAAATCAGCAAACTGCTGACATTCCAAATCTAATATTTGTTCTCGCCGCTTTGGTATTAAATTCTCAGACCATCACTGCTACGAGTCACAAAATCCTCCAAGTTGTGTTATTTGAATTTTTTCCATGAAATGTGAATATTTGTAAATATTAAAACAAAGCCTAAGAAAAAAAACTGGCAACGTGGACAACCCAAAAGTGCAATTCCGGCACCACCCCTGGCACTCACAGCCCGCAGCGCAGCGTGTACTGAAATGCAAAATGCTGAAATCCCGCGCGATTGTAACACAAACCCTCCGACCTCACGCACCCGAGTATCGCTGCGCAGCGCTGCCACCCCCCGCGTGTGCCACACGCGACAATAGCCGACGCGCACTTTTCATTATGGCAACCAGCTCGTTTCGCAACATGCGCCACATTAAATATATTAGTTAAATATAACCAATGCCTGGGGCATTATTAACAAAAAACTGAAATACAAATACAACAACAATACAAAGACGGCCACCCCTATTTTGCGCCCTCGAACGGATTTGGTTACGCTGCACGCCTCGAGAAAATTCAACGCACAACTAAAGCGACTGAAACTTGTTTCTTGTGGCAGGTTTTGCGTTGCTTTGAGACACAGAAGCAGCAACAGCAAATTGCAACGTGTTCACATCCCCCGATGTGTTTTTTTTTTATTTTAGTGCATGTGGAAATTTTTTAATTTGCTCACAACTGTGAAAGCCGATACGTATGCCACTCACTCAGGTTGCATCCCCTTTATTGGGTTTTAAAATTTTTATATGCAATTTTGATGTATTTTTTTTTCTTTTGTGCACATTTATTTTTTATTGTTGCGGTGTATGCAATGATTGCCGCAAAACAGCGACAAGTAGTGAGGGAAAAAAGTTTCGCCCTTTTTTTTCACCAATTCACTTTATTCATTTGCTTTACGTTGTGTTCGGTTGTTGCAAATGAAGCCAAATGTTTGGCTGTTTTGCGTTGTGCCGAGTGGGTTTCGCTGCAGTTGCCGCAGTTGTCAAATATTTTTTTTTGTTTGATTTATTTATCACACTTGCCGCATGCTAATTTCGTCAATGCTTGCAACGTTATTGCAATTTGGCAAATTTGGTTTTATTTTTTGGGTTTGTATGTGCAAAAAAGCGAAAATTGAATTTGCATTTAAAATTAAGCACATTTGCAAAAAAAAAGTAATTGTGGTGGAAAAAAATGAGTAAATGAGTTTTGTGTGGAAATACTTTCAACTTTATTGAAATTATTTTTACAAAGAACGAAATGTAATAATGCAAACTGTGACTGGGGAGGGGAGAAAACACGTTACCAAGTTTGTCATAAAAGTTTGTGATTGAACAAATTACGAATATACAACAAAACTGCGTCACCTATGTACATAACATATAAGAAAATATAGAAGGGCAGGGTTTCATGAAACTATTGTTGCTGTAAAAAAAGGAGAAGGGGCAAAATTTGTTCCGGACAAACTGCATTAAAAAATAGATTAACTCTTTACACGGCAACAGCGAATTTTTTCATCAAATGTTGTTTTTTAGATATAAACCTAAATTAAAAAAAACACGTATTTTTTTATTTTTTAATATTCTTTTATTTTGTATGGTTTTTTTGTAAAAAACATTAAAAACAAAAAAAGCAAAAAGCATTAAAACTTGTTTTTTTATTTTAATATGTTTAGTTTTAAATGAAAATTTTTAAAGCAATTAATGCGTTTGTTGTAGCATAGTCCTACCTCGCATTTTTCGCAAAGTGCTTGTGTGTTTTTTATTAATAAGTTTTAATCACTTTTGTTTCACTAAAATAAATGCGTGCAACCTTTCGCAAAAACGGTCAAATAAGAGCTGTCAAGTAAAATTTAGCTACTTTTTCCCACTATTAATGCCAGTATTTCAAAAAAGGAACCTTGCATAGTTGTAATATAGCAAAAAAGAGTAGATTTGATAATTACTTCCGAAATTACGGGCAATTTTACGGTTGGTTGCAGATATGCAACTGTACCGTGTAAAGGGTTAAGATCGAAAGACAAAATTTGCAATAAGATTAGATTAAATATTTTGTTAGTTTAATGTTGTAAGGTGCGAAAGGGGATAAATGGTTGTAGAACGTCGAGGAGGAAATGCTTGAAAATTACCCATGGAGGGGATAAAGAAGGAGTTGAATTTTCACTCAGTTTAAGAGAAGACTGACTGATAAAATTGTTGTTGCTTCAATGTAAAAGAGAAAAATTACTCTCTCGCTCGCTCTCCCAATTTTCTCTTTTACACTGAAGCAACAACAATTTTATCCGTGACCGGCAGCATAACATCGCCCTAACGAGTGAACTGATTTCATGGTTTCTGGTTACTGACTTTTGAACTTCAGAGATCTAATAATGATCTACTGTTTTCTGTCCATTGAACTTATAGCAATCGGCTGACATTAACCCACTGATAGTACAGTTACGAGAACAATGATCAGCTGTTGTCTGATCTCACTACAAATTACTTTTCTCTGTCCACAGATTAAGAGTCGATTAAAATCTTATGATGAAGATTGATTTCAGGTAAGTGGTTCCACAATCATATCCCACATACGATTTGACAATTATATATACAAAAGATTTTGGTCAAGAGATCTCAAAACAACAACTGATTTCTGGTGACTGATCTTAAGATCACTTTAGCTACCGATTTCAGAACGATCGACAAATTTCTGGGTACTAAACTAACAAATATTGATAAGTTCCTGGCAACTTTTCTACAAACAATGACTGATTGATTTCATGGCAACCTTCTGACACCTTAACTGCACATTTCTTGAGGGCAACTGACTTCTAGTCCCTGATCTTACGATCATCGATAGATATCTGGCAGCTGTCAATTCTTCTTCAATTTTCTTTCTCCAGTTGCTTTCTCTGTAATAACATTGTCTTCGAGAAGTCTTCCAACTTACCGTCCGAAATCGATATAAAATTTGAGGTCCGAATGATTGATTTCACAACAACCTTCTGACACCTTAGCTGCACATTTCTTGAGGGCAACTGACTTCTAGTCCCTGATCTGACGACAATCCATAGATATCTGGCAGCTGGATTCAATTTTTCTTCTTTCTTTATAGAAATAATTTTATTTCTCCAGTTGCTCTCCCGGTAGGAAGCTAAAAACATTGTTTCCGAAAAGTCTCCCAACTTGCCGTTCGAAACCGATATAAAATTTAAGGTCCGAATGTTTGAGGGCAACTAAGCCTTCGTATCGTTATCGGGCTATCATGACAGTTATGTTTATTCCCTGTATTTCGTGTACGTATTAATGTACGACCGAATGTTCGGTTTTGGTCAGGGACCGTAAAAATTATAAGCTAAATAAAAAATCAAAATATAAAACTTATTTTTCGATTTTTACTTTGCGCTCACCGAATAAAAATTATTTGTTGATTTTTTTTTTATCAGAAAAAAATAAAAATTATTTGTTGAGTTTAATTTTTTGGGGGAAAAATAAAAATATTATTAGGAACTGTTAGCAAAGATTATTATTTTAAAGTCAACTGACATTGCTCGGATCTGTAGGCATCTCTTTCGAATTTCGCCACTTTCCAAAAGAAGCGCCTGAAAGGCACATGAAGACTATTTATCATTACCTCGTTGCACATCAAACAATTTGTCCGCCTCGATCCACACACCATAAACACTTTCATAAAATTCAGAAAATGTAATGAAAATTTTGGAAAACAGCTGCAAACCTGACAATTTTCACAACTGTAATTCGTTAAATGCAGTGCACCAAAATAAACGAAAACTCTCACAAAGAACGCCCTAACTGCAGTGCTGCATGCAACACAAGGGTTGCTGTTGTTATTGCTGTCAGTGTTGTCTGACTTTTATTGAGGATCAGGCGCTAAAGGGGTGCAGCCTAAGCGGATAAGAAAGAAACTCTCTGGAGGCATTTGGCAGCGGTCGATTTGCTGCAAGGCTTATCGGTCGTTCAAGTTGAGATTGAGCGCCACCGCTGAGAATGTGTGTGCAACACATGTTGCACGTGCTGCAAAAGTGCCGACACGATCGACACAGTTGTCAATGAAGTGTCGACTGAGTGTTTAACCCCTTCATGTGGTTTGATGTGAGTTAGAATTTATTGATTTTTTGTTGTTTTTTATTTTATTTATTTTTATTTTTTATTTTATTTTATTTTATTTCATTTTATTTTATTATATTTTATTTTATTGATTTTTGGTTTTTGTTTTGTTTTTTCTTTTTAGCAGAGTAAATTTTATTGATACTTAAAATAATAATCATCATCATATCAACGTCATATAAAGATATATAATTGTTAAATATATTTTTTTAATTTTTTTTGAAATACTTTATCGAGTATTGTTTAAAAATACTTTTCTTGAAGAAACCCGGTTAATTGGGTTAAATTTTGCTGTTACTTAACATAATCATCGTCATGATATCAGTGTCATATAAATTTATTATTATTATTATTATTATTATTAAAAGTTTGTACAATAATAAATTATTCTAAAAAAAAAAAAAAAAAAAATTATATAAATTTAATAATAGTAGTACTATATTTTTTTTTGTATTTTCTATAAATTGTTTTTTCCAATATTGTTTGCATATACTTTTCTTAAAGAAACCCGGTTGATTGGATTAAATTTTGCTGCTACTTAAAATAATAATTATTATATTAATTTACTGTAAAGATATATAATATTTATTTATTGTTTATTTATTTCAATAATTTTTTTGTTTTTTTTTGTAAATATTTTTTTCAATATTGTATAATTTTACTTTTTTAATGAATACTTTTCTTGAAGACTAACAGGGTTTTTTCATTTGGTTAGCTCTATTATTTAAAGAATTCTATTATTAAAAGAAATAATCAATAAAATTATGTAAAATAATCATCGTCATCATATCAATGTCATATAAATATATATAGTTATTAGTTAAATAAATTTTTTGTATTTTTTTGTAAATAGTTTTTTCAATATTCTATACTTCTACTTTATTACTGAATACTTTTCTTGAAGACTAATCTGTTTTTTTTCATTTGGTTAATTATTTAAATAATATAATCATCATATTTAAATAAAATAATCATCATCATCATATCAATGTACTATAAATATGTATAGTTAATAGTTAAATATTTATTTTTGTATTTACTTTATATTTGTAATTAAATAATAATTAATTTGTAAATACTTAATTTAAAGTAATTTGTAAATATTTTTTCAACATTGTTTACTTTTTTACTGAATACTTTTATTGAAGACTAACCGGGTTTTTTCATTTGATTAATTTTTAAATAATATAATCATCATATTTAAATAAAATAATCATCAGCAAATCAATGTACTATAAATATATATAATAGTTAAATATTTATATTTGTATTTACTTTGTATTTGAAATTAAATAATAATTAATTTGTAAATACTTAATTTAAAGTAATTGGTAAATATTTTTTCAACATTGTCTACTTTTACTTTACTACTGAATACTTTTCTTCAAAAATAACCGGATTCCTTTATTTGATTAATTCTTTAAATAATCCAAACTATTTCAAAGTGTTATCGAAGATCTCTTTGAAAGAACTAAAAGGGTTAAGAAAATCCCAAAAATTGCATTTTTGTTGTTGCTGCTTTTTTCAAGTGCCTTTCTTGTGAACCGCTCAAGCTGGCGCTGGCCGCTTGCCGCACTTCCGGCTGCGCATTTGCCGCTGTCACAACACGCGTTAATTTACAACATGGAACACTTAATGATGCCCAATAAAATTTTTGTATGACCTGTTGTTGTTGTTGTTGCAATATTGTCTGCATGCAACATCAGCAGCAACAACAGCAGCTCAAAAGGAAATTCCGCCCGTTATTGAACACACTAAAACGTCATCCGTTGCGTGGCGTTCGAAAGCTGTGGCTGGCTCGTTGTAAAAGGGGAACGAGGTGTGGCAGAGATGGCAGCGAGTATCGCACTGCATGCAACGAACTGCAGCAATGCCTTGGCACATTGCAGCGCTACCAGTGACGCTGCTGCCGGCAGTTGCGCCGTTTGTGTCAGCGTTAGCGTCAGCGGCCATCACCTCTTTCGTTTACCTGCGTCGCGTATGCGGAAAATTTCGACAATAGCCGGCTGACGCTGTACGTGTCGAGGCTGTGTTGCCGGCAGCGTTTTGTTGCCACATTCAAATGTCAATTGTTGTGGCGGTTAATGTGACCAGCGATCTCCCCCTCACGCGCTCGCTCTATGATCGGGTAAGGGTTGCGCAGCGGCAGGGCGGATGCACGTTGCAGTTTGCGGCCAGGTTTTGTAATTTTATACCTTCGTGCGCGTGTCTATTTGTTGCAGATTTGAGACGTTAATCACGCTGGAAGCGTGCCACTGCATGTGGCCTGCGGTTTGCATCGCTTTGTAGCCGTTGCATGTGTGTATGTGTGTGTGTGTGTGTTATTCATGTGCGGTATTGGTGGTTTGTTGCGCCACAGTTTTGCACTTAAATTTAATATGTTTAATGCGTAATGTTCATTAGAAGATTAATTTGAGTAATTGAGTGCAATTCCTTTGTGATTAATTGAATGCAATGAAGTCAAACCGCTAGAAGAAGAAGAAAAGCAAGCAGCGATGGGTGGTAAAATGTTTATCTGGACTCAAATGTGTGTTTTGATGCAGCTTTAAAACTGTTGCATACACAAAATATGGTTAAACTTCTTTGTAACGAATCAACATAGGACTAGAAAATCACTTTGTTATATAGAAATATTGTTATAAACAAAGTATGATTTTTAAAATTTTGACTTAAATTATTTTTTTCTTGGAGCAAAATTAATATTGCAGCAAAGGGAGGTTCTTTTACGATAGGTTTCTGGTCAAAGGGATAGGACCAATGATCGTAAAAGGTGCCACGTTGCCGCACATTATTGAATCAATCGGTTCACCACTGACGTCTGTCCAACCAAGCATTAAACAAACATATCGCACACTGAATACAAAAGATTCAAAGCTAAAAATTTCCCAACATTGACTTTTTTCCATGAATCAATTCACAGTGCACATCTTTAACTACTTCAGAAATTCCTTTCTCATCACTATTTTCTGTAAATGAAAAATATTGCTTATCTGTTTTTATGTTAATTGCGTTGCTTTTGTAGGGTTGAACAGTTTTTTGCATGTTCTGAAAATGTGCGATTTTTGTGTGAAATATCTTCGTTTGAAGAATAACACCGTGCGACAGCATTTTTCACACCGAGAAAAATCTATATGTGCGTGAAACTAGAGACCAAATTAGTAATACTGCGTACTCAAAGGACTTCAAAGTTTTGAAAGGGATAAAAAATAAAAAAAATATAAAAAATACTTAACCTCGTTGGAATATGGCGATATGTATATCAAATGAAAGAGGAAAGGCTGAAGAATTTATATGAAATTGATTTTTTTATCTATTTGTAAAAAAAGGATATGAAAAAGGTCCTTTGAAAATTTTAATCCTTTATATCCTTGAAAATTTATATAGAATTTTCTTGAAAAGTAACTATGTTAAAATCCAGAATCTCCTTGATCACCTGTCAAAAGTTCATTACTCTAACTTTATTGGTTCGAAAGTTATTAAAAAAAAAGGCGGAAGCTGCAATTCAAATGAAGTACAAAAATTCTAATTTATTTGAGTATTAGTATTTTAAATAATAAAAAGATACAAAACTAATGAAGCGAGAATAATAAAATTTTGACACGTGATCAAGGAGATTTTGGGTTTTAACATACTTACTTTTCAAGAAAATTCTATATAAATTTTCAAGGATATAAAGGATTAAAATTTTCAAAGGACCTTTTTTATATCCTTTTTTTACAAATAGATAAAAAATCAATTTTATATAAATTCTTATTCGCCATATTCTAACGAGGTTAAGTATTTTTAATTTTTTTTTTATTTTTTATGCCCTTCAAAATTTTGAAGTCCTTTTAAAAAGACAAAGGATGTAGAAATGAAAAAACTGAGTACGCAGTATTACTATATTTGGTCTCTAGTTTCACGCACATATGGAATTTTTCCGGTGTGAAAAATTTTTTAATTTTTGTCGCACGATGTAAGCAGTGAACGTAAAAACACTCTTGCAGGATCTCCAAGAAAACGTGGTCAATACTAAACCATAGGAGAATTAAACAACTTCTGGGCTTAAGGTGTAGCACAACACCTCTACTGTAGCACTTCTAATTGGACAGTAAGAAGGTAGCTGAGTCATACACAGACATTAATGGGACTTGGTACTTTTTTCTTGGCACGAAGTTTCTTTGATATGCTCAACAAAAAGTTATATAAAAAATATCAGAAACGCATGAGAGCTTTTACAGCTGGAAATGTATTCCAGCTGTAAAATTTGTTCGTTGTTAAAAGAAAAGTTACATACAACCTGCCCCAATAAAAGTGCAGGAATTAGTTTAAAAACAAAACCCATGTTCATTGATATACACTGCACAACAAAATAAAATTTTTAAAAAATAACAAGGTTCTGACAACGGATTCTGGTAGAGGAGACCAAAAAAAAATATACGTGTATCGGCGTTTTGAAAGTTTACGTCTGAAATTTTGTTTAGGGGGTCAAAGTTTTCCCCTTTTTGCACATTCTTATGGTAAATCGGCATACGAAAACCATGTAACCTCACATTTTAGGTATATGATGTGTTCAGCAATTTGATGTAAAATACTACGAAGAACATTTTTGTGGAGCATTTTAACCCTGTAGCTCCTATTTGTATGGGTCAATTTGACCCTTTTTTCTAAAATGCCAAAAATGTCCTGTAAAACAGGACTTTTTAAGGACAAAATGTACCACGAAAATATTCGTCATACAATTTTACTATAGGTCTCTGAATACATCAAAGCTCAGAAATTAACGTGAATGCCAGAATTAGGCCAAAACTGAAAATGTGTTTATTATATCAAAAAGCGTCATCAAACTCATCCAAAAGCGTCTCCAAAAAGTCGAAAGTAAAGTTTGTCAGGCCGTTTGCCTTCAAAATTCGTAGCGAAAGATAGTCCACACCGAACTTGATTTTCATATCTCAAATTTCTCGAAAGTAATTACACGTACAACAAAGTAGCGCACACATGATTTTATTTAAGAGGGTTTCGTACATAACTTTTGAGGCAAATATATTCATAACCGTATTTGTCACCTAACATTTTTGTAACAAACCGAACGAGCAAAGCTAAATCAATTCTCTCAGTGATACTGATTGTAAAGATTTATATATTTTTTTCTTGTGGGCTTTAAGCTCAAAGAGAACACAGCCTAGCATTCGGGTGCAGGGCATAAAATTACAAAAAATGTTAAACATTTTTAAATAAAGAAAAAGATTACAAATAAACAACTACACACTGTAACATTTTTTGTTAAAACTTCTGTTGATTTTCAGCAAAAGAAAAACTCTCTTGTTGATTATCTTTTTGGTTGCAGTTTCAGGCCACAGTTGCAGCTTACAACAAACGACATTTTTAGCATGTGGTAAACATTTTTTTATCAAAAAAATGCACATATCGACACACACATGTACACATTTATAAAATACAAAAACTGTAGTTTTAGCTATCCGTTTGTTTGTTGTCAGTTGTCGGTGGCGATTTGCTTTCAGCAAACGTATGTAGTCAGTATTTGGAATGTTTTCAATCGGCTTTGGCTCTTTACGGTTTGCATTTCACGGTTCTTATGGTCACACGTTTTCGGATTAAGCTTTTTTCTGATCAACAGAGAAACAAAAGCAATATATGTAAAAAACATTTTTTTACAAATCAAAGTTGACCTTTTATCGTTCGAATCGTTTCATAAACTATACAAAAATGTTGGTTAAAAATTTGTTTGTGCTACACTCTGTAACAATTTTAGAACTTTGTAGAATTTTAGATGTAACTATTTTTATTTATTTTGGATTTTAAAGTATTTTTAACTTGTAAATGAATGAACCATAAGACAGAAAAATATGAATTGTGAACATAGATTGCGCTTTTATAAAAACTAAATATTCATCATTTTCGACTAATAGTGATACCTCTCGGTTACTTGGTTCGAAAGGAACTAAACATGAGTTTTCAGCACAGTCTATAGTTAAAAAAAAATAAATAAATATTTTTCATCGTTATCACCACTTCTTCACTCGACGGTTCCTAGTGGAACCTTGATCCCTCTTGGGTTATGAGTTAAGACTCACTCACAGACAGCAACACATACATAAGTTACAAGCACAAACTACGGTTTTATAATTACTCGTATAACTAAATATTCATCATCATCATTTCTTGGCTCAACGGTACTAACTTCCCTTAGGTTAAGTTAGGCCCTTAATTTCTCTAGATTAATGTGTGAATCATAAGCCAGGAAAACATTAGTTTTACACACAGACTATGAATTTATAATAACTAAAACCTTCATCATGACCACCGCCAACATCATCATCACTGTTGGCTCTACGATCCTAATGATCCAACCTTGACCTCTTTTAAAATTTTTGCCCAGCATTCCCGATTTTATGCAACTGACCTTCTTCAACTTTTGTTATTTAGCTCTTCGCTGTTAGTTATTTTCAACTGTAGTTATTCAAAACTTTTTTAATCGTTTCTTTTACTTCGCTTATTTTTTTTCATCTGATTATTCCATTATTAAAAAAAAGGAAGATTATCGGTTTTTGGCATTTTTTTGTGCCAGTGGCACTTTTGCAATTTGAAAGCTGCCGTCTACGATTGTTCAGATTAGTAAAAGAGGAACGCTACATAAAATAATTAGTTGATTTATTGGAGCAATAATTTCTAGACCGAATCATCTTCCGAAAATCCGATGTCTACTGGCCACCAAAATTGCGTAATTTCTTTCTTTGTTGTTTAGTGAAGTTTCTGGTCTGTGCAAAAACAACAACTACAAACAATTCCTGAGTTCAAGGGCGAAATCCAACGTGTTATCGGTTAGACAGAGCTCATTCTTGTGAAAATTTCATTAAAAATTTCAATAAAGATTAATTATTCTTTTGCCGAAAATTGTATTCCATACTTTATATTTATATTTTTATATTTATATTTATATTTATTTATTTAGCCAATGAACAAATGTCCTTACTGACTATGGGATATAATAATTATTAAAAACTATAAGTTACTTAAACTATTTAACAACAAACCTTTCGGTTTGTGACACATCAAAATCTTTAACATTATTTAATTCCGAAAGGGCCCTAGATAGAGGTGCATTTCTTGCATAATTCGTCCTGGGGAATATGTATGTCTAGAATGCAATGAAAATATCACCAATCGAATGAAAATACAATATAAATTATGAGTTTCAAGGTCAACTAAACATGCCGTGGGACATCAGTATCCCTGCAGTAGCAAAAGGGTTAAGGGCTGCATTTTCAAAAAAATCCTTCTTAGTGGAAATTTGTGTTCTAAAGTAAAGAGAAGTGAAAATTTTTCATTTTCAAATTTTGCATTTTCAAAAAAAAAATCCTTAGTGGAAATT
The DNA here is from genome assembly GCA_964056695.1 of Melieria picta. Classification (NCBI taxonomy): domain Eukaryota; kingdom Metazoa; phylum Arthropoda; class Insecta; order Diptera; family Ulidiidae; genus Melieria; species Melieria picta. The sequence continues at coordinate 119,140,543 of OZ057400.1, forward strand.
TTTTTTCTAAAGTAAAGAGAAGTTCAATTTTTTCTATTTGTAACCTCAACAATTTGGATCAATTAGTCCCGGACAGGGAAAATAACACAGTGCAACACTAAAAAAAGGGACAAGTTCAGACATGTCTCATTCGTTAGAGGACCTCAGTAGGTGAAAAAGTACCAAGGGATTTTTTCCTTGATGTTCGAGTTTTTTTTTAAATGCAGTTTAAAGATGGCGACTTAGTGCCCCTTACTGAAACTTTTGAAACATCATATCTTTTGACTCAAATGTCAGAACAAAATAATGTTTACGTCAAATGAAAGCCAATAATATGAAGTCGAAGAAACAATATCCTTTTTTGAAAAATTTTATGAAAAAGGATATGAAGGACCTCAAATAAATTTGTATCCTTGAATATCCTGGAAACCGTGAGAGCTAAATTTATATAAGTGAGTTCTGGTAAAAAAGCATTCAAACATCTATACTGCTTATAAATTTCATGTAAATCACTTTTACAGTTAGGACTCTACAACGATTAAAAAAATGTGCTTTGCTACATTCGATATTTTTAGTAACCAACTACGAGATATTCTGTACATAAAAACATGAAACGAAGGTCTGTATTTTGTGCATCCGCTCTCACACCAAATTTCTACACAGAAAGAAAAACTGTATGCAACACAGCAACGTATTTGCAAAACCAGCACATCAGGGTTGCATTTGCGCTTCACAGAAGTGCAGTCAAATTTAATTCAAGACCAAACAGCCAGAAAGTGGTTACTGCCAAAGTATTTTTTTGTTGTATCGATGAAAGTTACATATTTGCCAGTTGGCACATATTGTGAATACCGCCAGTTCGTTGTTTATAAAACATCAAACTGACATATTGATGACATGAATAAATGATAAACATAGCGCGTGGTTAATTAGAGGCATTTCTGATTGTCGATCGCATATAAGGTTTTTTATTCAGCTGAAAAAATAAAAAAAGTACTTTAAAAATTTTTTGCAAATATTTATTTATTTATTGCAATATTTTTTTTAATTTTCCACTGAACCAAAAACATTAAAGCCGCACAGCTGTACACTGATTTTGTGGTTTTCAGTTGCAAGCAACTCAACTCAATTAGCATAAGTAGCCGTAAAGCCGCGTTAAATTCCTAGCGCCAGTGTGTTTTTTTTCTCAATTCTTTTGGCATTGAAATTCGTTTCACTTTAAATTGAAAACGGGTCTTGCTTGCGGTTTTGTTATCCTTTTGGCGCATTATGATTTACGCCTATTGTGTATGTGTGTGTGTGTGTGTGTGTGTGTGTATAGAAATATGTGTGTGTGTGTATGTTTCGACTGTAAGCCTGCCAGCGCGTTGATTACATTATGGGCACGCATTAACGCTTTGTTGCTGTGCGGCAGCGCGTATTTCCATTCATAAATAAATTAAATAAAAATATTTTCTCAAGCCGCAACCAAAAAGGAAGTAACCAAATGCGCACTGAAAAAAAAACGCACACACCAACAAACACCACAACAACAATAGCTCTGTAATGAACCTTAAATTCTGACACCAGCGCAAAAAAAAATTCGCAAGGCAAGCGCGAAGGGCGAGCAACCGACGCCGAGCAGTATGCAACATAATTGGCACATAAGCATAATGCGCATCATATGTGCGTGTGAGTGAGTGTTTATAAGTGTGTGTGAGTGTGTATTTTAGAGTAGCGAAAATATTTGACTTCTCATACAGCGCACAGACGGCGGCATAGACGGCGGCATAGACGGCGGCCATTGAAACGTCAGCCAAGTGGCGCTGAAATGCAAAAAGGATTAAGCGTACCGCAGCGAAATTAAAAAACCAAATATGAAAAAAAAAAAAAAAAAAACAGTGCCGCATGAAAGTAAGAATATTGATGCGCATTGGGTAAACTATAATTTTCGTTATCCGTTTTGCGTGCGATGCAGACAACTTGAAAAAAAAAACCAAAATAAATCAACCGGCAATAAATCTTATAAAGCGTGCGATATTGCTTTGCATCGACAGACACACACACACACATACAAATGTACATACAGTATGTGCGGAATTCGACATGCCCATCATGCATGGCTGCCATATGACTGAGTGAACGTGCGAGTGTGTGTGTCTGAGTGTGAGTGTTGTGTATGTTTGTTATCCTTAAATAAGCAAATATTTACCATCGACGCTGCCGCTGCCGCTGCCACTACTGACAGCCGGCACAAGCTTCAACGATAATGGATGCGCATCCGTAAATTTGCCACACTCACATTTTCTTTTTGGGCTCCTCACTTCGTAGATGTATGTTTATTTTTTTTTGTTGTTGGCAACAAAAGGGTTAAAGTATTAAATTTCTGCAGTTTTCTTTGTGCGTTTGTTGGCGCTGTGGTCTGTGTGTGTTTGAAAGGAAGTAGCAATTTTTCAGCAGTGGCCAGCGCATATATCTCAGACTGGGGTGGGGGATGCGGGGTGCAGCCAAAATCTTTTCGTTATAGCAAATATGAAGTAATAATTTTCGGTACGTGTATAAAGTGATAAGTGTCAATTTTGATTTACTGTCGCATTTAGGCAAAGTCAGCGAAAGGGTTATATATATTTTAATAATACGAAAGTGGTTAAAGTACACAACATGTCCCGAATGATTGAGAAGAAATTTTATCGCCGCACCAATAATGATTGAGTTGACAATGTGAGAGAAAAAATGATGAGTTTTATTTCTTAACTACATAGATTATAAAATATAAGCTTTCTAAAAAAGTAATTCAGACTTTAAACAAATTTTGAATTTTCTCAAATAAAGTTAAGAACTTACAAAAGAAAAAAAACATAAAAATATTATTATTATTATTATTATTATTTTTATTCATTAAAATTAAAATTATATTCGCCAAGAAAATCAATGAACTTTATTTTCATTAGAAACGGGCACAATTAGTCCTACTTTTAGATAGAAGTCGCCCCAGGATTCTATGTGGCTCCTCAACAGGACACTTTTCTGCAACAGCCACCTCTAAAAACCAGGCTTAGTTAACAACAAAATAGGTAGATTGTGTAACATAGATGACGAAACAATGGAACATAAAATTACAAACTGCCCAAACTAGGGAAACGTAGCCTCAGTGATGAGGACTTGATGCAAAGAATACAGAATGGTCTGATAACAATATTCACAATAATCCTTTCAGGGGACAGTGCGCAAAGGTTACTTCCCAATCAATAATATTACATTACATTACATTACATAACATTACATTACATTGCATTAAATTACATTACATCACATTGAATTACATTTTATTACCTACCTACATTACATTACATTACATTACGTTACATTACATTACATTGCATTACATTTCATTACATTACATTACATTGCATTACTAAATTCCATTACATTACATTGAATTACATCTTATTTCATTACATTACATTGAATTACATCTTATTACCTACCTACATTACATTACATTCCATTGCATTACATTACATTAAAGTACATTTCATTACATTACATTACATTGCATTACTTTACATTACATTACATTAAACTAAATTTCATTACATTACATTGCATTACATTATATTACATTACATTACATTACATTACATTACATTGAAGTGCTTCTTATTACCTACCTACATTACATTGAATTACTTCTTATTACCTACCTACATTACATTACATTCCATTGCATTACATTACATTAAAGTACATTTCATTACATTACATTACATTGCATTACTTTACATTACATTACATTAAACTAAATTTCATTACATTACATTTCATTACATTATATTACATTACATTACATTGAAGTGCTTCTTATTACCTACCTACATTACATTGAATTACTTCTTATTACCTACCTACATTACATTACATTACATTAAACTAAACTTCATTACATTACATTGAATTACATGTTATTTCCTCCCTACATTACATTACATTACATTGAATTACATCTTATTACATTACATTAAATTGTATTACATTACAATACATTAATTTTCAAATGCATATCGACTTTTATAGCCGACTTTACCGAGTTTATTAACACTAGAATGCCCAAGGTAGTCATTTTGACTACATTGAGGTTTTTTATTGTAAATAACCTTTATTGAATCGCTTTCTAAAAAAATATCTTACGTGATTTTTACTCAGTTTTAAAGCTAAATTGAATAAATAAATTCATGAATTAATTATTTACCCCAATTTTGCAAAATTTACCAAAAAAAATGCCCAAAAGTAGTCATTTTGACTACCTATATAAAATTTTCAGCAAATCTTACTGATAAATAGACAAATATGCATCTTCAATTGCGAAATATGAAAATTTCAAATAATTGCAAATATTAAAAAAAAATATCATAGTAGGTTTGACAATTCTCAAGTTTTTCAATCCAAAATTCATTCACAAAATTCATTCACAAATTTCAAATTCCAAATTTCATTCCATTTTATCCATTTATTCCATTTTATATATTTAAATGAATTTACTTCGTAAACCATAAAAAAATAAAAATGAAAAAAAAATAGTTAAAATACTAAAAATACCAATAAAAATTAAAAAAAAAGTCAGTAAACAATATTTTAGTCAAAATTACTGCATATGGGCATTTTAGGTAGGTCAGATTGTCGGGCATTCTAGTGTTAATAAATATTTAGGATGTTCACTCAAATTGTGGTATCAAGGCTCGACATGCGAGGTTTTTTAAATCCGGGTTTATGTTGTGAAATGAATTCTGACTTAGTACTGAGTCTGATTATAATTAAATATGAAAACGAAAATTTTTTTCTGATATACATAAATGACTCTATGCCACACAGACTTAAATAAAATACAAAAAGCAAATTAAAATTTGCTATGATTTTTTGCCTGAACTCCTAACATTCTGAGCAACTTTGTTCTCTCCCATTTTCCAGTCATTGTAGCACAGATTTTGTAAATCATTAAAATCCATTGTTTTTAAAACAAAATATAAAAAACACAAACACAATAACAGCAGCAACAAAAATTTGAGAAAAACCAACCCAAATAAATAATCAGGCGTCAGGTCCCCGAGCGGCACAACGAGACGACCGCACTTTTCATTTCGTTCAGTTGCTTTACTTATTTACTTTTTGTTGGCTTGTCATAAACAGTTTCATTTTTTTAAACAGCTTTCGCTTTTTCACTTTTCACACATTATTTAAAAATATTATGTGCACAACAACAACAACAACAATAACAACATAACGAAAGCAAAGCAACAACAATTATGCCGCGAGTGACGTTCACCCCTTCTGCGGCGCGAATTGTGTACGTGCGCGCCGCACTAAATGCAGCATAATGACAAAAGCAACAACAACAACAACAATTACAACAAAAACATTAT
>OZ057400.1:119146117-119203617 GCA_964056695.1 Melieria picta
TTTTATTTTATTTCATTTCATTTTATTTTATTTTATTTTATTTTATTTTATTTTATTTTATTTTATTTTATTTTATTTTATTTTATTTTATTTTATTTTATTATTTTACTTTATTTTATTTTATTTTATTTTATTTTATTTTATTTTGATTTGTTTTATTTTATTTTACTTTAATTTAATTTATTTTATTTTATTTTATTTTATTTTATTTTATTTTATTGTATTTTATTTTGTTTTATTTTATTTTATTTTATTTTATTTTATTTTATTTTATTTTATTTTATTTTATTTTTGGGCACAAATTTGTATAAAGAAGCCAATAGCCCTGGCAGCTAGTGCTTTTTTTTAATTATAATTTTAATTGTAATTAAAAATAATAAATAAATAAATAAATTCTTATAAAGATTCTTTGCATAGCGACATTTCTGCAGTTTAAGAGTATTTTGATTTTTGTTCCAATGATTTTACGATCATGAATCGGTCATTTTAGGGATAATTTTATGATCATTTTCTCCTAGACCCCCAAATCCAATGCGCACAAAAACAACAATAAAAATTTAGGCACATTCGTATTTTATTATTTTAGGGAAAAATTTGGTTGAGATTAGAATTTGGTCCATAATTTTACGATCAACAATCGTACGCCATTGAAAGAAGTTTTTACGTCAACGGACAAAAGAAAAAATATTAAAGAAAATAATTATATTTTTTCTGAACTAACTAATTGTTAAATATACAGTATTGTTATTAATTTTGTTATAAATTTAAATAAATAAAAGTCTTCAAAAAAAAAAAAGGTACTACATTCATACTTGTAAATGCCCTTAACCCATTAAGCCCTGAGCGTTGCGTTTGCGCAACGTTTGGGAATTTCGCTATATTAAGTAATTCATAAAGACATAAGACTTGAAAATGGGTAGAATTGGATTAGAATTGATCGTTTTAGATTCTGCCATACTCAAATTTCAAAATTATTTAAATATTCATACGTTTTTTCGATCCAAAGTCAAAGGTTTTTTTTGGGGAATTTTTGAAATTCAATCAAAAATACTTATTCTTCAAACCTATCAAAATCCCTTAGTGGGCTGCATTTTGCAATGCTAAACTATTTAAAAATAAGTTTTGAAAATTTTTTTTTTATTTTTTAAACAAAAAATATGCTTTAAGTTTTGTGTTGCGCGAATGCAACGTTGGGCCTAAACACTGCCAATTTTTATACAACGCAACGCGTGAAAATGTCAAAATCCCAGCAGCTGATATTTTATTGGCACATTTTATTTTCCGCAAATATTTGATTTTGTTTATTTGTGTAATGTTTGCGAAAAACATGACCAAACAAAAAACATGGTATGAATTTTTTGCTTGATTTTTTTTCTTGATTAGGTCAATTAATAAGATTGTGTAAAATTTTATAGAAATCGCACAAGCCTTTCTGGGTTCAGGTTTTAATGGGTTAACACTAGAAAGACCATTGCGGCCATTTTGACGGTGTTTAATTTTCATTTTCTGCATTTTCCTTTCTATCAACTTTTCCCCTTTTCTATAAACTTTTGCTTTGGCGACTTTTACTTTTTTATCGACTTCTACAATTAGTTCCACTATAAGGGTTCTACAATTACAATTAGCTACATCCGATGTGTAGTTTTCGAGATATCAGCGTATATAAAATTTAGTCTTTCCAAGTATGGAAAACTTCCGGTCTTGCGGTGTTAACTGATGTCACATTCCATTATTTAAAGCAAAATTTCAGCTTTCAAATGCCATTATTTAAAATCTTCAAGAAATTCCAAATAATTTTATTACATTTTCAAACGTTCAAGTCGCCTATGAAGAGCTCTTTAGCTTTTTCCTGTCATATCTGCCTTGGAGTACTTAAGTACAAGTTGCAGCACTTTCGTTTTTTCAATACTTTTTTTCATTGAATGTCCGTAATGACCGCTTGACATCGACTACATGTAAAAAATTTTATTAGGCATTTCAGACGGAAGCGGCAGCAAACACACTTTGGCGAAAAAGTCTTTGTGCGGCATTTATTGCATTTATTGCATTCAGAAGTGTTTCGCATGCTCGACTTCACAGCCAAAGAGCGTAAACGTTGCATACGCACAGCCGAAAACGCGCTCCGATTACAACAAATGCAACACTCGCACTACAAAGATGCATGCACACAGTTGAAAACGTCAATTGACAATTGACAACAATGGGGAAATTGAAAGAAGAATCAGTGGGCAACAACAACGAGAACAACAACAGCCAAGCAGCAAAGTCGTAAGCAGACAAGTGTTGTGTGCAAAAGTGCAATGAGAAAACAAATAAATTGTAGTGAAATAGTAAAAGCAAATGACTTACATACAGCGGAGCGGAGCGAAGTGGCAACGAGGCTTATTGCTTGCAGTAAATTTCAAACAAACACAAGAAACAGCAGCAGCAGCAACAACAACAACAACAACAAATATATAAAACCATCGAGTCGAGCAGTGAGGAAATATGAGCAGATACGCGTGTTGCGTTTAACAGATGCAGAATGCAAACGACAAACACAGACAAAAGCACACTTACAAACACACACACACACACATACATAGTTACTTTCATTCGCTTTAGTGATGAAGGGAAAACTAAACACGAAGAGGGAATGGACGCCAATGTTCAAGTGTCGATTTGCATGCGCCAAGTGATGAAGAAGACGAACGAGAAACGGGGCGCCGTATATCTTTATGCCCGTATTTGTGTGTGTATTTGTATATTTGTATATCCGCTCAGCGTGTACAGACACGTCGCTTAGCCGCATTTGACGGCGCTGTCGCTGCAGGCCAAGCAGTTGGGACACAGGTGGGTCGGGTGAGAGACAAAGACAGAGCCGAAGGAGAAGCCGGAGAAAATCCTGCTCAATGCAAAAATTTCGCTAACGCATTTGCCGTTATTGCATTTGTAAATTATTCGCACAAGGATATTAAATGCAAATTGTAAAATAGACGACAAGAACAACAACAATAACAACAGCAACAATAATAAGGACAACAACGCCAGCTATTACAAGGACAATGCGAGGACAACAAGCAACACATTGAAGGCAACTTTTAAGCATCGACAGGATTTGTCATGGGAACAACCAGCAGGACGCCGACTATAAAGTTATGACAACAACAATTAGTGCATTGAATATAAAATACAAAATTCGTATTACGTGGGCGTGCCAATTGTGTGATTTGTGGTTTAAAACATAATTTGGATTATGAAGTTAAGAGTTGAGAAAAAATTAGCGACTTACGTGCATTTTAAGTTTTTTGTTTAATGTGGACGTGACTAAAAGACAATTTAATATAAAAAAAATTAGATTAAATTTAATTTAAAAGTTTAGTTAGAAAAAAAAATTAATTCATTGATTAATTTAGTTAAAAAAATTTCAATTTTCAAAATAAATACAACAAATATAAAAAAAAATAAAAAATATAAATTAAAAAACACCACTCCTGGACGTGACTAAAAGACAATTTAATATGAAAAAAATTAGATTAAATTTAATTTAAAAATTTAGTTAGAAAAAAAATTAATTCATTAATTAATTAAGTTAAAAAACTTTCAATTTTCAAAATAATTACAACAAATATAAAAAAATAACAAATATAAAAAACTTTTCATATTCACGAGGGCGTGTCACAATTTAAGGGCCGCATTTAATTTAAAAATTAATTTAGTTAGAAAAAAAATTAAAAAACTTTCCATTTTCAAAATATATACAACAAATATAAAAAAATAAAAAATATAAATTAAAAAAACACCACTCCTGGACGTGACTAAAAGACAATTTAATATGAAAAAAATTAGATTAAATTTAATTTAAAAATTTAGTTAGAAAAAAAATTAATTCATTAATTAATTAAGTTAAAAAACTTTCAATTTTCAAAATAAATACAACAAATATAAAAAATAACAAATATAAAAAACTTTTCATATTTACGAGGGCCTGTCACAATTTAAGGGCCGCATTTAATTTAAAAATTAATTTAGTTAGAAAAAAAAATTACAAAACTTTCAATTTTCAAAATAAATACAACAAATATAAAAATATAAAATGTAAATTTAAAAAACACTTCTCCACTTTTCATATTCATGAGGGCGTGTCATAATTTAAGGGCGGCATTTAATTTAAAAATTAATTTAGTTAGAAAAAAAATTAAAAAGCTTTAAATTTTCAAAATAAATACAACAAATATAAAAAAAAAAATTGACAAAAATACAAAAAATATAAATTAAAAAAACACTACTCCACTTTTCGCATTCTTGAGGGCGTGTCATAGTTGACCCATTTGACGTGACTAAAAGACAATTTAATATAAAAAAATTAGATTAAATTAAATTGAAAAATTAATTTAGTTAAAAAAAAGTTACAAAACTTTCAATTTTCAAAATAAATACAACAAATAAAAAAATATAAAATATAAATTAAAAAAACACTTTTCCACTTTTCATATTCATGAGGGCATGTCATTTAATTTAAAAATTAATTTAGTTAGAAAAAAAATTAAAAAGCTTTCAATTTCAAAATAAATACAACAAATATAAAAAGTTAAGAACAATACAAAAAATATAAATTAAAAAAACACTACTCCACTTTTCGCATTTATGAGGGCGTGTCATAGTTGAAATTATTGCTATACAAAAAACTATACATTAATTTAAAAATATTTAAATTAAAGAAGCAATCTTTAAAACTTATCTCTTTGTATCAAACACGCCTTTTTTTGAGCCATGAAATTGAAAAAACCGCAGAAAATTGCATCCTTCTCGAAAATCCTTCTCGGGAAAACTCGGAAATCGATACGCACTTGGCTCGGTAGGAATTTTCATAACAATAACAACAACCAAAATATGCAACGAAAACAATTTCAAGCATATCAACAACACAACAACAACTACAAAGTCCACAACAACAACGCCTATGCAGCCAACAACAAGCACGGTGACGACAATGAAGCTTTTAAACAACAACAACTTCGACAAGAAGAAGGATATCAAGCACCAAGCACGTCGACATCGTTGTCAATATGTAACCATACAACAACAATAACAACAACCAATGCTTCTATTTAGTACTGTCTTCGCAACTATATAAAACAATAGCAAAACCAAAAACAACAACAACAATAACAACGTGCACCACTATTAAAATTGTCAACGAGAGAGCTTTGCGCCGTTGACAACGCCAGCAGAAAACAACAAAAACTTTTACTAACTCAAGAATAAGTCGGCAACAAGCAACAACAACAACACTATAAGATGCAACCAACAACAACAAACATGAGACTAGAAGATACGACAACAGAAGTAAAAAATTAGACTAGAAGATATCGTTAAAAACAACAACAATATGGACAAAAACAGAGGTGCACACAAGGGGGTTTTTGGGTTTCTAACCCTCCTTCCTTTGGTTTTGTTTTAACATGGGTTTCAAATGGTATTGGGCTCAAAAGTTATGTACAAAACAACCCCCAACCCCCCTCTCCATCATGAATTCCTGTGTGCGCCAGTGGACACAATGATAAAAACAACAACACTAACAACTCTAGCACAACTTGACAACAATAACACTAAATGAAATAAGCAACAACTACAACGAAAACACTAGAAGGAAATGACAACAGCAAAAACAATAAGACTAGAAGAACAAGAATAAGAAGAATAAGACTAATAAGAAGAATAAGAATAAGAAGAATAAGAAGAATAAGAATAAGACTAGAACAACAACAACAACATCAATAACAATACTAAGACAGGCAGAAGATAACAACAGTAAGAGAGAAGTAAGAAAGAAGGATAACAACAACAACAGTTGCAAGGAAAATTCTAGAAATATAGTGAAATGCGTAGTTCAAGCCAATTTATTTGGACAGGATATCTTAGCAGGACATGTTTATAAGTCATTTTTTCAAAATACTCTAAAAGTATATTTCAAAGGGCCTTAACCCATAAAACCTTACCCCAGAAAGGCTTGTGCGATTTCCATAAAATTTTACACAATCTTATTAATTGACCTAATCAAGCAAAAAATTCATACCATGTTTTTTTTTGTCATGTTTTTCGCAAACATTACACAAATAAACAAAATCAAACATTTGCGGAAAATAAAATGTGCCAATAAAATATCAGCTGCTTGGATTTTGACATTTTCACGCGTTGCGTTGTATGAAAATTGGCAGTGTTTAGGCCCAACGTTGCATTCGCGCAACACAAAACTTAAAGCATATTTTTTGTTTAAAAAATAAAAAAAAAAATTTTCAAAACTTATTTTTACATAGTTTAGCATTGCAAAATGCAGCCCACTAAGGGATTTTGATAGGTTTGAAGAATAAGTATTTTTGATTGAATTTCAAAAATTCCCCAAAAAAACCTTTGACTTTGGATCGAAAAAACCTATTAATATTTAAATAATTTTGAAATTTGAGTATGGCAGAATCTAAAACGATCAATTCTAATCCAATTCTACCCATTTTCAAGTCTTATGTCTTTATGAATTACTTAATATAGCGAAATTCCCAAACGTTGCGCAAACGCAACGCTCAGGGCTTAATGGGTTAAGACACATCAACCTAACGAAGAACATAACTTGATGGGTAATTTGTATAAGACACTCTAACACGACATTTCAAAAAGGACCTTCTGATAAAACATTCTTACAAGTTAAGTATTTGTTTGTTTGACAAAAAAAATTTTTACAATTTGACAAAATTGCATCTGCATCTCTGCACCTCGCGAGTAGCAGAATGGCCATCACTGCTCTGCAGGGACCTTTTGGCAGAGTATTCAAGCATTACATTCTGTTCGTATGATGACATTCTAAAAGGACATTCGAATATTAATTTCGAACAGAATATTCAGACAGGACCTTCCAACAGGATATTTTGAAAAGGCATTCTAACATTACATCACGACTGAGAATTGTTATTAAAAAAATGCTGATGGTATTTTAATAGGACATTCTAAAAAGACAAGCTCTAACTGCATATCCTACAAGGACATTCCAATTCATGGCATGCGGATGATTCTTACTCTGAAGTTTAATAATAAAATTATTTATTCAAAAATACTTATACAAAATAAATAATAAAAAAATTTTTTATTAAATTTTGAAAAAACCGCAATCCTTCAATTCAGCTCCGGAGCATCGGTCTTATGTGCAAACAAAACGTTCTGAAAGGGTTAGTTGGAACGGCAGAAACAACAACAAAACCAATGCACATTCATTGAGTGTAACATGCTGCAACCGTAACAACAACAACAACAGCTAAAACAAGATGCACGCCAACCATGAATAGCTGTCGAAGTGGCAGCAGCAGCATAGCGAGTCGTGGCGAGACGTTAACGGAAGCGACGTAGGCAAATAGCTAACGGAATCTGTGCGCAATGCTGCGGAGCAGGAAGTGGTTGCCAATGGTGCAAGTTGCAATGTGCAAATTGCAATTTCAAACTTCAAGCCAGCCAACCAGCCCCCAACTCATCCAGTTACGACTTCAATTCAAATTCAAATGTAAACTGACATTGTGCTGGAATTTTGTCAAATTATTCACAAGTTTTTTCGCATAGCTTACAGAGTGTGCGGTGCGATTGGTTGGTTGGTGTCGTGTGCAAATGGTGTGTCGACACAGTATTTGCCGCCTCATAATGGATGGGGTGATGACATTTTTAACAATGCTGTGCGAAGAAGTCAGGCTAATTTTATTGGATAGTTGAAATTAAAAAAGTTCAGTGACTTTTTTAATAAAAAATTAATTTTTAAGTAAAAAATTAAAAAAGTTCAGTGACTTTTTAAAAAAGTTCAGTGACTTTTTTAATTTTTATAAATAATTTTTAAAAAATTTGAGTGACTTTTTTAATAAAAAATTAATTTTTAAGTAAAAAATTAAAAACGTTCAGTGACTTTTTTAATTTTTATATGCTTTTTATTGTAATCTAAACGACAGCCTTTAGTCAAATTTGAAAGAAAAGTAGGACGAAAGCGTTTGCTGAAATGTTAAACAAAATATTAAAAAATTTAGTTTAATTACATTTGTATTTAAAAAATTTTACTATGCACTTGTATTTCTATCTTTTGTATTTTTATTTCATAGTTTTTTATTTTCAGCTTTATTTAAATGTATTTGTTGCTTATTTAAATTCTTAAATGGTTTAAAGTAAGTTTTAAATTTAAATTAAAGTAATTTATAGTTCGCTTTTAATTTTTAGTTCAGTTCTCAACGGGTTTTCTTTAATTTAAAAAATTGTTTTCTTTATTTTTTTTTATTTATTTTTTATTTATTATTATTTTTTTGATATTCAACCTGTAATCTTTAAATTCAAAATTTTAATGTTTAGTTTCTAAATTTTTAAAGTTTTATGTGTTAAGTATGTTGAATTTTTATTACTTTTTCAGTTTTAATTTTTGATATTTTACTTCGACGTATAATTAATGAATAATTAATTATTCATTTTTTTTAATTTAAATCTTTTGGTGTTAAATTTTAATTTTTCAATTTAATTTAGTTTTTAATTTTTAACAAATAATTAAATTTTAGATTTTGATTCATGAAATTTAATTTCCTAATTTTTAATTTTAATATTGATTTTATAATTTTTAATCTTGAATTTTAAGGTGTTTGGTTTTTAATGTTTTAATTTTGCCTTTAAATTTTGAGTTTGCAATATGCAATTTTTTTAATAATTATTTTATTTTAATTATTAATTTAATTTTAAATTAGAAATTTAATATTTGAAACTTTAATTTTTTTTTATATTTATTTTTTTTTATTTTATATTTAAATTTTTATTTTAAAAATTTAATTTTCAATTTAATCTAATTTTAGTTTTTTGATATTGAATTAATATACTTAAGTTTCAGGTTTTTTCATTTTTAATGATTTCGTTTTTGATTTCCATTTTAAATTTTAGTTTTTAACTTTTAATTTTTAATTAAAAACTTTAAATTTTAAGTATAGCTTTTACTGTTTAATTGTAATTTTTGAATTTATAATTTTTAAATTTAATTTTTTCATTTGTAATTAAAAACTTTTAATTTTAAGTTTTAAATTATCAACATTTAATGTTTGTTTTTAATTTTGTAATTTTGTAATTTTATTTTTAAATTTTTATTTTTTTTATTTTTAATTTTGTTTTTCATTTTTTGTTTTTTAATTTTTAATATTTAGTTTTTAATTTTTAATTTTAAATTTTTAATTTTTGATTTTCAATTTTACATTTTTAATTTTTAATTTTTAATTTTTAGTTTTTAATATTTAATTTTTAATTCTTAATGTTTTAATTTTTAATTTTTAGTTTTAAATTCTAAACTCTAAATTTTAAATTTTGAATTTTAAAATATAATTTCTAATATAAATTTTTTATTTTTAATGTTTAATTTGTCAATTTTTTATTCTTATTAATTCTTTTATTGTTATTTAAATTTTAGTAGGTATCCCTCTCGCTACATGTAAACTCAAAATTTGCTCTTCTTTCCTCGGCATAGCCAACAAGCGATGGCAGGAGGAGAGCACTTGCTCAATCACTAAACAACTATGGCCCACTTTAAACCCCGGGCGTACTAGAATTCTTGTCTCTCTCAGTAGACAACACATCAGTACGATCGTCTCGATTCTGACGGGACATTGCACATTTGGTCGTCATGCCTACAGACTAGGTATTGACAGTCGGGACTTTTGCCGAAGTTGTCAGAATGAGGAGGAGGAAGAATCCATTATTCACCTCCTCTGTCACTGTCCGGCTCTCTCTATACGAAGGTGGAAAGCCTTGGGCTCTACTTACTTCGACAATCTGGACGACCTTAGATCAGTCAACATTAGGGACTTGCTAGGTTTTATCCACAAGACAAAATGGCTTGTATAGGCACTTAACTTGCAGTAAGACAGATCATTCCCTCTTTGTGGTATCACAACGGGCCCTTTTCGTGGCCTAAGTGTGTCTTTCGGCAAGTCCCGTGCCTAGGCAGCCACTTTAACCTAACCTAACCTATTTAAATTTTAATGTTTTCATTTTTGGTTCTGATTTTAAAATTTGGTTTTTATTTTAAGTTTATAAGTTTAAGTTTTAAATTCTTAATTTTTAGTTTTAATTTATGATTTTTACATTTCGATTTTAAATTTAAATTTCACTACGAATTTAAATTTAATTTTTAAAATTTATTTTTGACTTGACTGCATATATATTGCAATCACAACATAATAATAACAATTCAGTAAAAGTGCTCACACAACTAAGAACACAAACACTCACGTTACGTATGAATGGCCAATTCGTTTAAAACTTTTAAAATTCAGACATAACTTTTAAAACGTGTTGCACGTAACAGGAAAATTTGCTAAATTAATAGATCGCCAGACAGCGAACACCGGGGAATAGGCGAGAACAACAGCATGCACACACCCACACGCACAAACACACAAACCAGACAAGCCAGCAACTCAAAATGGAAATGGACAAACGGATTGCATGAACAATGAATACAAAACAAAAACTTGCGCGAAAATAAACAAAACAAACAAAATTTGCAATAGCATTGCAAAAGCAAAAATAAATAAATAAAAAAAATATTTGAAAGAGTTTCAAATGAAATAAACTGCAAATGAAATTGTTAGCGTGTTGTACAAAAACGATAATAAAACTAAAGGCATTTGAAATTAGAAAAGACAAAAGTGTAGTTGAAATTAAAACTGAATGAATGTTCGATATGATGGAATCAAGCTGAAAAGTGTAAATGACAGTGGAGAGAGACATTAGAGTGCATTGTTTACTGTGGGAGTGAATAAATTAAAAAAAAGCATAGACTGGTGGCATCAGATGTGCTGATAAAGTAATGAAAACTTTAGGCAACGAATCAACTGGGTCTGGTACTAGGTAGGCTACATTAGTTGTAGCGTAGTTTAAGGTTTCAACTCAAAGTTATTTAAAAACTGAATACCTCTTGAGCCCTAATAACCCATATTCTATATTAATCTTAGGCTCGTCGTTGTGCTTGTCTTAAATTTAAAGTCTACGAGGAATTCTGTTGCTAGTTTTAGTGTTGAATAGTCTTTCTCCAATTTTATTTCATGATATCCTTTCCGTCCATCTCTTATTACTTCTCCTTTCTCGTTTCTTATTTACTTCAAAATACTAGTTATTTCCCTCTTCCTTCCACCCTGCTCCCCCTTCTTGTTTTACTTTATTGAAAATTCTCCTCCAACACTGCAATGTCCTTGACTACTTTATTTCTCTTATGCACCAAAAAAAAAAACTTATGAAACTGCAAAGCGGCTGGTGGATCCGAGTCAGGTCGATGCGAGGCCACGCCAACCCAGCAATATTTTTGCACACTCATTCATGTGACATCATTTATCAAGGATGCTCAAGAATAAATATTACACTTGCGTGTTACATGCGTCGTAATCACACGTACCGAAGCGTAGAGCAGCAACAGCAAAAAAATTATATTCAATTTCGATATGGCAAATAAACTTGTCACCTCGATTTGCAAACGATGTCAGTGAGACATGACAACGACAACGGCAACAAAACACAGGCAGAACGTAATCATTTTAAATTCATGAGCTGAAAAAAGAGCTGCGAGCAAAGAAAAACCCCTTTTACCCCATCAACAATCTTCGAAGTAGCCACACAGCAGTTATCTCAGCAGAGTTGCCAGATTGCACAAAAAATTTGCTATAATAGATTTAAAGTACTAAAGGAGCTTAAAGTGTGAGTTAGTAATAAACATTTTTGTAACTGCTGCATTTTTTAAATTTTTTGCATTGAGTCAAATGTTGAGAAAGGCCTCAAAAAAATATATTTGATTGGTTGATTACACAGCACAACAAAAAAACACTTTTTTTCTATTGCATGGAGTTTTTCTACTGTTTCTTACAAATTTGGGTGCGCTAAATTCGAATCTACCCTCAGATTTTTTCTAGCAGCTCTAGTTAGTGAGATATAGGTACCGTGTCATTTTTTCAGTTTTTCCTCTACTTTTTCCATATTTTTGATCGTAATTTCTAAACCAAAAAACCGATTGGCATGATTTTTACCTTATCGCATTAACAACACCGCACGGCTTCTTTTCCGATGCAACTTATTTTTATAAGTTTTAAAATGCCGCGGTAATTGGACCTCAAAGTCGGAAAAAATTGAATTTTAAGGCGTTTTCTTTGATGGTCAAAAACATACACAATTTTCGTAAATCAATTAACGAGTTAGGTGTATAATGAAAGCCGACACATCAAACATTACAACACAGCCAAATTATTTGGCGGAATGCACATTCGCATCGAAATAATACCAAAAATGTACCATAGTCATTTTCATGATTTTCCTTAAAAAATTAGGAGCCTCAAAATATGCTCTTTTATATGTTAGATTTATAGTCTGAAACACAAGCAAAAAACAAAAATATTTTAAATTGCTCGAAACAAAAAAAATTAAAAACTTTGCATATTTTTAGGCCCCAAATTTTTTAAGGAAAATCTATGAGAAGTGATGAAAATGGCTATGGTACATTTTTGCTATTATTTCGATGCGAATGTGCATTCCCCCAAATAATTTGGCTGTGTTGTATTGTTTGATGTTTCTTCTTAAGATATTCATATACTTCGTAACTTGATTTAGGAAACATCTGTACAATTTTCGACATCAGAAAAAACGCCTTGAAATTCAATATTTTCCTACTTTGAAACCTTATTACAACGCCAATTTAGAACGCATAAAATTGATTAATGTCAGAAAAAATGGCGTGAAATGTTGTAAGTGAAACTACGAGTATATAAAAATCATGTCGATAGGATTATTGGTTCAGAAATTACAGTCGAAAACGAGAAAAAAACCGAGGAAAATTCGAAAAAGTGACACGCCCATTTTTTGCGAAAACTAGAGCTGTTACATAAAAACAGAGTATGGGTTTGAAAACAGCGTGGAAAAACGATTCAGATTCATGTAAAAAACTCCATGCAACAGACATGCTGTTGTGCAGTGTTATTGCTTGATTTAATTATTTTGAATTTTAGTTTATTTTGAAATATTTTTTATATTCTCCGCATTAATCAACAAACATTCGCCATAATTTTGGTGCTGGTTACCCTAACTTTGGCTAATGCGTTCCTCATACACCCAAACCATCAGACCAATTGTAGCCTTAAGCAGCGTTACTGAGCTCTATTAGTGTGTGTGTGTGTGTGTGTGTTTGTGTGGGGTGTACATGTACCAGCAAAAAACTGCAACATCATTTATCTTGTGCAACAAATTTTCTTCCTCACTACAAGCACATCCTTTTCTTTTCTATGCGTTCAATTTCGTTCGTTTTATTTCATACCTAACTAAATATATTTGTAGCCGTAGTTATCCGTAATAACCAGCGCCCGCACATACACACACACCCTCACACACACTGTTTTCTGCGTAGTCACTATTTGCGCCTTCGGTTTTTGCATAACACATCGCTCCCCTCTCGCTGCCGTTGCCGTTCACTGCTTTTATGCCACTTCACACACATCCTGGCATGGCCGTCATTACATGAGCACACAAAAACAACATTGCACCATAAAGAAAATACAAACGCACGAACCAAAGAAGCAATGAAAAAAACAGGACATTTGCATGCTCCACAATTGACATGACAGCTGAAGACTTTGAATTCGCTGCAAATGCAAGCAAAACCTCAATTCCGTCGCACGGAAGCCGAGCAGGCAGAACCATTGCCACGTCGCAACAACGAAGGAAGCCCGATCGGAAGGAAGCAAACGTCTGCCAAGAGTGCGGAAAGTGTAGAAAGTGGGTTTGTGTGTGTGTGTGCGTGTTGCCCGAGCCGTGTGCATTTGTCATTTCTTGACTCTCATGAATACGAAAACGATTTTGTTTCTCGCATTTTCTGGCTGCTATTTTTGAGTTTCCTTCTCTTCGTTCTTCTGCTTTGTGCTTAAACAAAAATTTGAGAAGATGAATGTGTAATGTGGTATATATCCTTGATGCGATAATGCATACTTGTACTTGTATTTATATGCGAATTTGTAGTTGAACATCTTCACTCGCCCGCTACGCACTTTACAGTTTTTACTTTTCAATGAGTTCTGTGTTGTGCGTCACCCCTTCGCCGCGACGTCGCTGCCACTGCGATATGCATAGAAATATCATCAATAAAATGTTTGCCAAGTTGTTTGCTTCCATTCAATTTCATATCAACTGCTTTTCGCCCCCCTGTCCTCTACTCAGGTCCGGCCTCCACCCTCTTCCATCATCTTGCGCAACGCCGGCGCTTGCGGGTGACTTTGCTGTCATTTAACATTTGAATTTCTAAGAATGTTTTACAATTGAATGCTTCAAGTAGCCGTAGTGGAAATTCTCTTATTTTGCAATGCAAATTAACTTTGCGGAAGAATGACCCACTTCTGAAGGACTTGCTGGCCGCAGTGTTTGCCGTCGTCGGTGCCGCAAGGCGTTGCAGGATTACTTATGTGACAATGTTCTGTGCAACAGGAAGGAAGTCTTGTTGTTTTTTTTTGTTTTTATAATAAAGCATAAAATGTTGAAATGAATAGTGGCAGTGCATTTTAAAACAAAGAAGAGCTACAAATTAATACAAAATATATTAAAAACAAATAAGGAACAATTATTTATAACGTCTACAAGACAGCCCAAAAAATTTTACATTTTTTATAAGAATACGGACGCAATAGATGTTGAATCAAATTACCAATAAATAATGATTGTGATAAAATAAAAAATATAATAATAATAAAAAAATAATAAATAAAAAAAATAATAAAATATTATCAAATAAGCATAGTTTAGGTTAGGTTTAAATTGCTTGCTTTCAGTCATCTTCTGATATCATAAGTTTAGACTATTAGTGATTCATTTAATGAAGAAGTTTACAGAAATGTTTTCGATTACAACAGCGTGCGACAGTATTTTTCACACCGAGATCAAACATAGTAATACTGCGTACTCAGTTTTTCATTTCTACATCCTTTGTCCTTTTAAAAGGACTTCAAAATTTTGAAGGGGATAAAAAATAAAAAAAATATAAAAAATACTTAACCTCGTTAGAACATGGCGATATGTATATCAAATGAAAGGGGAAAGGCTCAAGAATTTAAATAAAATTAATTTTTTATCTATTTGTTAAAACAAGGATATGAAAAAGGTCCTTTGAAAATGTTAATCCTTTATATCCTTAAAAATTTATATCGAATTTTCTTGAAAAGTAAGTATGTTAAAACCCAAAATCTCCTTGATCACGTGTCAAAAATTCATTATTCTCGCTTCATTGATTCTGTATCTTTTTATTATTTAAAATACTGATACTCAAATAAATTATAATTTTCGAACCAGTAAAGTTAGAGTAATACAATTCTGACACGTGATCAAGAAGATTTTGGGTTTTAACATGCTTACTTTTCAAGAAAATTCGATATAAATTTTGAAGGATATAAAGGATTAAAATATTCAAAGGACCTTTTTCATATCCTTTTTTACAAATAGATAAAAAATCAATTTTATTTAAATTCTTTAGCCTTTCTTCTTTCATTTCATATACATATCGCCATATTCTAACTAGGTTAAATATTTTTTATATTTTTTTTTATTTTTATCCCCTACAAAATTTTGAAGTCCTTTTAACCTTCGCCTTACCAAAGAATTTTTTGTACGTCGTTTACCAATACCCACCCAGGTGACCTCAGTATGTTTTGTATAGGTATATGGCAAATGAAAGTCGGAATCCTCACTTTCCTGTATTACGCCTTCTCTGTTTTGTTACTACTTACAATTCAAATTTGAGTTTTTGAAAACAAATTTGAATTTTGGGAAAAAAATGGAATTTTTAGAACAAAAATTTGAATTTTTGGAAAAAAATTGGAATTTTTGGAAACAAATTTTAAATTTTGAAAAACATTTACAAATCAAGATCAACATGTCAATAAGTTCATCTGGTGCTGTTGACTTGAAAAATTCAGTGTGAAAAAAACTAATAACAATGATTAGTGGAAACGAATTTCGATATTTGTCTGCATCCATTACGGTGGATGAGCAGCTGTTTGGGTATAGGGGCCGTACTCGGTTCACCCAATATATGCCGTCTAAGCCTGCCAACTATGGCATTAAAATCTGGTGGGCATGTGATTCAGCCACCTACTATCCACTGCATGGACAAATTTACACTGGGAAAGTTAACAACATTCGAGACGTTAACCAAGGTGAGCGTATTGTGAAAGATTTGGTCGGTATATACAGAGGTCAGGAAGAAACGTTACCATGGATAACTTCATCACATTGTCATTGGCCAAAGAGCTAGCAAATTGGAACATGTCGATTGTAGGCACAGTTAAAAAAACAAGAGGTATGTTCCTAACGAGTTCAAACCTTTACAATTAAGCTTATTTGGCTTTACTGAAAATGTGACTATGTGTTTTTACGTCCCAGCTAAAAACAAATCCGTCGTTTTGTTGTCTACAATGCACAGAAATGATGCTGTGTCTGGACCAGACAAAAAACCAGAAATAATATTATAGTATAATCAGTCTAAAGGTGGCGTGGACACAATGGATGAAGTGCTGTCCCAATATTCCACCAAAAGAGCAACATTGTGCTGGCCTATGGCAATGTTTTACTATATTTTGGATACCGCCGCGCTTGCTCCTTTTATTATTTTATTAATTATATATAAGTACATACAAGGAGAACAACACAGGGCAGTCTATGGAGCGATCACAAAGGCGGCAATTCCTTGAGCACCTGGGTGAGGATCTCTGTATGCCTCTAATTTTGAATAGACTAGTTTTGAATAGATCTAAAAATCAAAATGTGGTTGAAAGATTTCAAATCAGAACAGCTATTGAGTGCATATTAGGTATGTATTTTTAGAGTTTGTTTTACCAACAATACAATGTTTTCCCCAAATACATAATTAATTTTTTTAAGGAAACCCCGTTACCGGAACTTGCGTGGATGAGGACTTTGAGGCGGATGTTAAACTTGAACGGGACGCAACTGGTCGCAAAAAGCTCAAGGGTAAATGCTACATTTGCCATACAGCCAGGCAAAAGAGGAATACACGCCAAATTTGCATGAAATGCAAGAAGCCCACTTTTGCAGAACACAGCGTCAGCCAATCTAAATGTGAAAATTGCCATCTCAATCCGTCCACACTATCATACCAATAATATTTATTTATTAAAACAAAAATTAAATAAAACAAGAATTTCAAATAAAATGCGTACAAACTTTGTAAAACCACTTTTTCCCCTTTTTATAAGGCAAGGTAATAAGAATATTTGACTAGGGTCACCCGGGTGGGTATTGGTAAACGATGAATACAAAATGACAATTTTCATGTTTAGTCATGAAAAATATTTCCAAAAAATTATTTGTTTATATTATTGAAAACTGATTTAAAATTTGTTCAGTGAGTCGAAATCATAACTGGATTGGATTAATACTCAGGCAGATATCAAACAATAAATATCAAAAAGGTCACCCGGGTGGGTATTGGTAAGGCGAAGGTTAAAAGGACAAAGAATGTAGAAATGAAAAACTGAGTACGCAGTATTACTATGTTTGGTCTCTAGTTTAACGCCCATATGGATTTTTTCCGGTGTGAAAAATTTTTTTAATTTTTGTCGCAGGTGCAATAGGCACGAAACTGAGATTTGCTCCTAAAAATTTCTGAACATAGTTCATAGAATTGACCAGAGCTGTTGATAAGGAAGTAAGTTTGGTTAGTCGTTCTTCTGAGATTTGGTGTTGTTTAGATATAAGTCCAAAGTTTTAAGCACTGCTTGGCTGTCGGAGTAGGCAAAAATTTGCATTCTTTTGTCAGGGATTGGGTTCAAGTTCAGAATGGCCACCTGGATGGCAATCATCTCCTTCTAATACACACTGGAATGTTTCGACACTGCAATCAGTTGGAAAGAGATTTCAATCCCCTGGCGCGAGGAAGGATGCTACCTTTTCCAGCGTATGTTAATATTTTGATTCCAAAATATTTGCTAGTCGATGGTGTCACTACTGTCTGGATATTAAATAAATAATGAAATAGTAAAATAAGTAAAATAAGATAAACAACATAAATGAAATAAATAAAATAAATCATATAAATAAAATAAGCAAAATAAATAAAGTAAATAAAATAAATAAATTTCAAATAATGAAATAATTAAAAAATAAAATAAATCCAATGAAGCAAATAAATATAATTAATTAAATGAGTAAACCAAATAAAATAAATTTAAAAAATCAATCAAATAAAAAAATCAACAAAATAAATAAAGTACATAAAATAAGTAAAATAAATGAAATAAATAAATAAAATAAATAAAATAAGTAAAATAAATAAAATAAATAAAAAAATAAAATAAAATAAAATAAAATAAATAAAATAAATAAAATAAATAAAATAAATAAAATAAATAAAATATATTAAATAAATTAAATAAATTAAATAAATTAAATAAATAAATAATAAATAAAAATAAACAAATTAAATAAATAAAATGATTTTAATATAATAAATAAAAAATAAAAATAAATTATAATATAATAATAAAATAAATAAAATAATTAAAAATAAAATACTTACATATAAATATTTCACCAAACAAATTAATATTTATAAAAAAATTTCAAAAACATCCAATGCTATTGGCAACTTGTGCAAAGTAAAAGTTAAATCAAATAAATATATTAACAAGCAGAAACTTCAAGATCTTTCTATACATAGTCCAAGTGCAACTGACAAAGTGCAAATTAGATTTTCGGGTTAGACAACTGACCCAACTATGGCAAAATGTCAAAATGAATGCCAGCAAACTGCCAACTAACTAAAACTAACACTTTTACGAACCAACATAACTGAAGGCATGCAAGCGAAACTGCACACATACATACACACATAGTATGCTTGTGTGAACACTACTTGAAGTAGGACACTAACGGAATTGGCCAATTTTTTTTTAACAAAAAATTAAACATTAAAAAAATAAAACGCATTCAAAAAGATCAAAACAGTGCAAGAAATCATTATATTTTAATTAATGTAACATTTGAAATTTTCAAAGCTGAATGAAAAGGCAAAGCAAATAAAAAGGCAGAGTATGCAAGGCGTATGAGTAATATTAATATCAGTTCAAATGTTTAAAAATTCTTGTAGCTTACCTAGAAAATTTGCAAAAAAAAAACTGTTGGCAAGATTATTTAAGCTAATCAATGCTTTGCAGGGTGTATTAACAATAAAACAGTTATTGAAATTGCACAAATTAAAGTGTTTTTTAATGAGTTTTTAATATCTACATTCGGTGGCGGTCAAGGCACGAGGCTTATGAGGCAAATGCCTAGGACGGCATATTGGGAGGGCCGGAAAAGAAGAAAAACAATATTTGAAATAGGCGCCAAATTTCGGAAAAAAATTTAATTTTAATTTAATTTCTTTGTTAATTTTATTTTGTATATATTTTGATTTGTCACATCAACTCCACAATATTTTTTACATGATTCAATCGTTTCAAAAAATAGCTTATAGAATTTTCTTGGCCCCGAAAACCGCAAACCGCTTACGGCAACTGCACTCCACTGCACTGGCGGCAACGACATGCGTGCAACTGGTTGTCGACAACGTCGACTAACTGAGTTACAAAATTCAAATTTAAAGTTTAACTCTTGCGAACTTTATAAACCGTGTGGTCGCCGGTAGCAGCGCGGAGCTGCTTGCAGCAAAATGCAAACACACACACACACACGAAAGAGATTTTTGGCGCTTGTCAACGCCAAAGCAAGTGCAAAGTAATAAGAGCAACAAAAAACTGCCAACATTTCTAGCTTACTGCACAACGAAAGCGGGTCAAAATGACGCCAACTTGCTTTATGTGTCGCCCTGGAATTCATCTAACGACACGAGCACCGCAGCGCAGCTCAGCTGCCCCAACTGTCATTGGCACTTGCCGACAAGCATGCGTGCAACTTATGCTGATC
Organism: Melieria picta; assembly: GCA_964056695.1. Lineage (NCBI taxonomy): Eukaryota > Metazoa > Arthropoda > Insecta > Diptera > Ulidiidae > Melieria > Melieria picta. Next base: position 119,166,095 of record OZ057400.1, read on the forward strand.
ATCAAACTGAAAATGCTTTAAAACACACACACACACAGACAAACACTTTGTCAAGTCAAGTGTGCAAGTGGTTGCGTGTGTGCGTGTGTGCGTGTGTCTTTGTCTGCGAGTGTGTGTAATAAAGTCTGAATTTTATGCGCTTAGCCGAAATGTCGTAAAACAAATGACATTTTATTCGCAACATGCGTTGCGTGTGTGCGTGAAATTTATTACGCACACTTTGCAGGTACTCAAATACGCACACTTAAGCAATTTTGCTGATCCCGTGTGCTTAATAGTGTGAGTGTGTGTGAGAGAGAGAGAGAGGTAGAGCGAAGACAGCCAGCCAGTCAAGGGCGCATAAGTGGACTCATTTGCATGTTGTAGAGAATTTTGCTGCAAGTTATTTTCGTTGGCCCAAAAGTACAAAGCGGTATTTTGCATATCAATTGTGTGCTTGCATACAGCGAAACTTGAGCTAAATATACTTGCTTTGAGTTTGCAAATATTCTATATCACAGCTAAGCAACTTGAATCTCTGCTACAAGCAACGGTCTGCCGCATTTATTTAATGGCGTTTTTCTAAAAAAAAAAAAATTAAAATCAAAAAATGCAAAATTTCTTTGAAGCCTAGACTGTATACATGCACACATATTCACACACACACACAGCAGCTCCGCAAATCCTTTGACAGCGCCCACCAACTCAACTTAATCGCAGCAAATTGCCAATACGCAAATGGTGCGGCAAGCGTATTGCATTACAGCGTAAATCCGATATGGTAGCATAAACATTACAACAACAACAAAAGTAACAAAAGCAATAGCAACACCATGCAAGTGGCAGTCGCAACATTTTTGCATAATGACAGCGGCACATTGCATTTGACTGCTTAATGCGCGCCTTCCATGTACGCATACATGTCGATATATGTATATATGAGTGTGTGTATGTGTGTGTGTGTGTGTTGTGCCGATAAGCATTCAAATTTCAAAATAACAAGCAATTTGCATACAGTTTCGCTGCAAGTAGACGACAAGCAACCAGCGTTGCCACAAGAAAAAATAATTTATAACCAGGAACAAAAATAAAAATAACCAAAATATAACAAACATAACCAAAATGTTTATTCGACATAAACAAAATAAATAACTTATACATAAATTTCAAGATTTAACCCACTAAGCAAAATGTGAAAAATATGCAACAATCGTCAGTGGCAACAAATTGGCGACTCGCCGATTTATTACCGCAGCGACAAATTAGCAACATGTAAAAAAAAACAATTATGTTTTTGTACACAAAACTTTGTTTTCCAGGACTTTGAAATATCGAATTGAACTATGTTTTGTATTTCAGTGAGACTGATCGTATTTTAAAATTTTTTATTCATTCGTCGACGAATAGTCTGAGTCTGAACTGTTACTGGCAGCTGAATTTGGTGAAAGTTGTGTGCTTCTATTAAACGTTGTTTGAAGCGGCATTTGAAGCCAAGTCCTAACTTTCAATACCACAAAATCACTGCAATCTCTCCGGATACTGAGAACAGTCGAGTAAAAACGTGAGCTCAAACTTTTACTGAAAAAAAATGAAGCGCCATGACAAGGAGAACAACTAATTTCACTTTTGAATTTTACCAATTTTTACTTTTTAAATAAAATGAGAATATTACAAATACATTTGTTCACAACACTTATTGCTTAATTTAGCAAGTCGCCTAAGGCAATAAAAAAGCTATATGAAAATGATTCGTCAAGGCGATAAGAAAACGACTCGTCAAGGTGATAAAAAAACGACTCGTCAAGGCGATAAGAAAACGACTCGTCAAGGCGATACGAAAACAACTCGTCCAGGCGATAAGAAAACGAATCGTCAAGGCGAGTTGCTTTCGGCGGACGTTTTAGAGCGACTGGTGATACGAAATCGATACGCTGGCGATATTACCGGCGATGTTGCCGGGAGCGAATCGTTTTCTTATTGCCGGCAACAAAAAATGTCTGGTGGGAAGGAACATTTAAAAGGCTTTTGGCACGTATGTATGTATGTGTGACATAAAATAAATAATTAACACGTTCACGCACAGTAAAAACTTCAGTGAGCTGCAAAATTTAGTTAGAATTAGTTGTCAACGTCCGCAAACGTGTTGTTGACTCTTTTTAAAACATAGTTATCGATTTAGACAATGCTGCTTTCTTTTTTACGAGAAACAGCAATGGCTATGAGCTGCTGCCATCAATCAATATCAATATTATTGCCACTCCCAATAAAATTGTGGTAGATGATACATTTGTATCAGCGTGCAATATTCTAAAAAATAACCAAATGAGATCAAAAATCACCAAATAACCAAAACCCATTTTCAAAAATAAAAATAACCATTTTTGGTTAAAAATAACCAAAACGGCAACGCTGCAAGCAACACCAAAAACTGTTGCTTTCTCTCACTCGCTCGCACGCTCTACACCTCACTCTCAATCTCACTATCTCTGTCTCTCTCCACTTCTATCTTAAGTACTAGCTATCGCTATATTTCTCGCTATCTCGCGCACACACACACTCTGACGCGCATTTTTGGCTTACATTAAGTGCAGCAGCAGCAGCAGCGGCGCATTCGAGTTACTCATACGCCCCGGCGGCCAGCACACAACCCAGAACAGCAACGCTGCAGCGCACATTTTCCATGCATGCAATTTCATTTTATTACAAAGTAATAATGGCTGCAACAAACATTTCTGGCAAAACTCCCGCAACTGCCAAGTGCGGCCTGGCAACCAGCTGGCGCTGGGCACTGAGCACTGAGCACTGAACACTGAGCGCTGTGTGCACTGCAGCAGTTTGTGTTCATAAATTGCGCTCGCTTCACCACTGACACAGCTTGTTGACACATTGTCTGCGCTCGCATGTAGACAATTCAGTGTTGTCTACATGGCCGAGTGCAGCACACTTGTTCGCTCGCGCAGCGCCACACCAGCGCAGCGCCTCGTTTGCTTGTGTGGGCTATAAGTGTCAGTTAATGGTATTAAATTTCATGCGTGGCGCCGTTGCTTGACTCTGCAGCTGCTCCTTCAACTCGGCTGCTCAACGACGGGCGAGCGTTTTGTTCGTTTTTCGTTCGACGCTTCTTTGCCAATGTGCAATTTGCATACAAGCTGCAGCGACGTTGCTGGCGCCAGTGTCTGTGCGGCTGTGGCGAGATAATCGTGCGTGGGATGATGGCGGAAAATTTAATTGTATGCCATGATTTTTCAATAAATTTTCATTCAATCTTTTTATTATGTGATTACTCTTTCCCCATTATGCAGAGAAATATCAACCCGCCAGTTTGTTAGATGTGTGTTTGTGTTCAAAGCTTACTTAACTAGTTGAAAAATTTTTGTCTTTCAGATTTTCTCAGCATTTCTCTTAATTATCTATCTCCCCATATCTACACATATCTATCTCTTCTCTTTCTCTGTTTTCTTCTAAATTTCTTATTATTATCTAAATATTTAATGTTATTTTTAAATTTCATTTATATTTAATGTTATTTATTATTATTATTCGTTACTAATGTACTCTTTTTGTAGCATTTAAAAGAGCAATCTTGTATGCTAAATCAATGTCAAATAAATAAATAAATGCCATTTAATAGGTCTATTGATTTTAATAATTTTTTTTTATAATATTTTTTTTTTATAATTTAAAACGCATTTTTCGGTTTTGTTGAAACTTAAGATTTATCGGGGTCCACAAAAGTTTAAGGTTTGTACTTATAGGAAAGGACTATGAAAAAAACAAGAACTGATGGGCTTATTGACTTCAAAATTGGTGTAAACATTTAAAATAAAAAATAATTCGAGACGTGTTTTTAATTTTTTTTTAAATCAAAATTTGTCACGGTCAATGATGGGTTAAAAATTTGTATTAAAAATTGATTTAATGGTCTTTTTTAAATAAAATATAATTCGAGACGTGTTTTTAATTTTTTCGAAAATCAAAATTTGTTGAGGTTAACGATTGATTAAATGATTAATTTGTATGAAATTTAGGGGTTTTTTGATTTAAGGGGTTTTTTGGCTTCAAACTTAGTAAAAGCACTTTCTTGAAGAAATAATTTGACCCTCGTTTTCTTTTTTTTTTAGAATTAAAATCTTTCGGCCCTAAAGACGGGTTAAAAGTTTGTATGGAGAAACTGTAAAAACCAATGAATAAATGGGCCTATTGACTTCAAACTTGGTGAAGGTGATCCAAATGGGAAATAATTCTTATTTTTTCACTTTTTTGAAAATCAAAATCTGTTAGAATCAGTATTGTGTTAACAGTTTGTATGGGGAAACTTGATTTAATAGGCCCATTGACTTAAAATATGGTGAAATCATATTCGCGGTATACTCTCGACACTAGGGGCCAAATGTAGTAGTTTTAGTTTTTCTCTCTGACGTCAGGATTTTTTTAAAAGGATTTTGAAATTTCAGGGACATGTTTATTTAAAAAAAATTTTTTTTAAATTGAGCGCTTTGTAGAATAACAATATTTGCATCAAATGAAAGAGAAAAATCCTTAGAATCTTAAAAAATTTAGTGTTTTGGTGCAAAAGGACGAAGAGGTATTGAAAATGTCCTTTTAAAACTTTATCCTTGAATATCCTTGGAAATTTCCAATAGTATTTTTTGAAAAAAATATATCTTAAGGACTAATAAGTACACTACCACATCCTTGAATTTCGTCCTTCTAACTTTATTAGTTTAGGATATAAAAAAATTAATACTTCTCTCTACAGGATATGGAGAATTTCAATATCATTAAGGATGCTGAGATTGTATTTATAGAACCATTTGTGTTGCACAGTGTTATAATATATAATATTATAATTAATTAACAATATTTTGGTTCAAAATCGTGCATAATGATTGAAAGATCCATCAAACATGTCCTTGAAATTTCAAAGTCCTTTAAAAAAATCCTAACGTCAGAGAGAAAAATTAAAAACGCAGTTTTACTACATTTGGTCCTTAGTTTCGCGATTATATCGATTTTTTCGTGTGTAAAATTTGTTGTCGCACGGTGTAATTAGAGAGATTTTTTTTGTCAAAATCTGAGAATACCCACAAAGGATTAAGAGTAACCTGATTTTTTTGGGTCTATTGATATCAGACTTGCATGTTTTTCAGTGTTCGAAAATCAACATCAGATGAGGTGAAAAATGTGTTAGGAGTTTATGTTGCAAAACATAACTGACTAAATGTGTTAGTCCCAGTGTTCTGTGGACCCTGCGACACTCAAATCCTCTCCCTTCCAGTTTCCTAATGTAAACATGTTCCACTTCCCATGTCCCACCGGCTCCGGCCGTTTGTGTTGTCCAACGTTTTTACATATTGTCATTTCGTGTTTAAAAGCTTGAATAAAGACCACGCATTCCGCCTTACAACTCCCGCGTTTTATTTGATCGTTCCGCCGACGGCTCAGAGATCTCGTTCATGGTCCTTCGAGCCACCGCGAACCCGCGAGAAAGACATATAAAACAAAACTTTAAAACAGTGAACAGTGAACAACACAAAAGCAGAGAAAAACATATGAGGTAAAACGAAAAAAAAAAAATAAGAAATAAAGTGAAAAGTGAGCACCTTTAAAAAACTAAAAAAAAAACAAAAGTAAAAAGCCATCCCCGGCCCACCCCGTGATCAAAAAAAAAAAAAAAAAAAAAAAAAAAACCAGAAAAGCCACCTCCGGCGCCCCCCCCTATCAAAAAAAAAAAAAAAAGCCATCCCCGGCCCCCTTTTCACAACACAAAACGAAACAAAAAAATATATACATAAACACATAGAACACACAGTGCAGTGCAGTGAAACAACCACCAAACGAAGACAACAACAACACACACGCAACGCAGACGAAAAGGGAAGCGACAGCGAAAGGAAAAGGGCAGACAACATCAGCACCACAGCACAACGTTGGACGGACATCAAGCACAAAACATAAAGCAGATCCCCATACTCGGGCACTGGGCCCAGCAAGATAAGCCCATACAATTTTATTTAAAACAGTAACACATACACTAACAAACATACACGCACGATTTAAAAAAAATTTTTCACAAAAAACAAACTTCCCATTTACAGATTAATTAACATTAACATACTTTACAAATAACAAAAAATTTGTAGAGACAATTATCACATTTATTATTATTATTTATTTATTATTCATTCATCCATTCATATTATTCATACATCCATACCCAAATATTTGCCGTTGAATATTGTATATATATACAATATTCAACTGGAGCAAATTCCCGCAAAAAGCAATTCCGCTATTGCAAAATATATTTTGCACATTTTCAGTGCACATAGCAACCACCGCTAGTCCCCATTTTCGCGCTGCTCCCCGTACGCACATACATATTCAAGTTCCACTTCGTTTCTTTGTGCTTTGCAAAAAAAAAAACATAAAAGCGGCAAACAGCCCAGCTGCTGTGTATATACATAACGCACTTCTGCACACATTTTAAAATTTCCCTTTGTGCTATATCCGCACGCACTTGGCAGCGCGCAACTCAGCTGCTTGGCCAAAGTGCATATACACATATGTACATATATACATAACTAAGAAAGTACAAAGCGGGTACATTGGGACAAATAGCCCATTTTCACGACACATTGAAAATTTTCCACGACTTGGAAAAATTTTCAATCGTGCATATATATATACATATATACACACATACATACACTCATACACAATATACACATTCATTTAAATACATACAGTGGGACAACAATACCCATCCAAAGTACATTGAAAATTTTCGACTTAGAAAATTTTCAATTGTACATAATAAACGTTCATTGCGCATACACTATACATACATACAGTGGGACAAAGACATCCCACCGGTGCACAAAATTAAATACCTGTTTTCTCCCTTCTACATTTAAAGACATTTTACTAATTTTAATAACAACTAACAAATATATTTCAAAATATATTTTGACATACACTCATACCTTTATACACATATCCACACATATTTATTTTTCATACATTTTACACACATTTATACACATACACATATTTTTCGCTTTAATAAAATAAATAAAAATACACATACACACTTACAATTTACGGTCACTTGTTGTTTTCATTGTACTAAATTATACACACTTATAAAAATTCTCATTTTCTCGGATTCAGCGGTTCAAATTTACAATTTTGTGAGATTTTCTCGTATTATTCCCATACATTTAGTAAAGTTGGCCAAACAATTAAAGGCAAATACCCATACAATCAAACGACTTTAACACATACGTGTAACGTTTCGATTTTTTCACATTTTAAGCCGTTCGTGCGGACGCGGCCAACTTTAACCCTTTCGTGCATTCCCATTCTCAGGTGTGAATTAAATTTCAATTTTTCGCACCTGACCCCTCTATCTCTCAAGCTTCGTTTTTTTATATTTTTCAATGCCGGTAGAGCGTTCGCCTAAAAAGCAATCTGACGCGATGGAGTCAACCGCCTCCAAACAACCCCCTAAGGTGTCAACTGATTTGTTTTTGACAGACCCTGTCACTCGTGAGCCGCCGAAAACGCGCTCCAAATCTCCCATTCTCAAAGCAACCGATCCAAGCGTTGCCAAATTTATTTTCGAGTCCGATCAGCTCGTGCAATTATGCACAAGGTTTTCTGCGACCCCCATTGAGGAACAAACGAAGTCCCTCGTCCAAATTCGTCAAAAGAATTTGGAAGTCCAATGGACTAGGCTTATGCAAGCTTATGAGGCAGTCTCCATTGCGGAAGACAGTAGCCAGCCCGACCGTTTCAAGGAGTCGGCTCGGCAGAAGCACGAAGCCTGCATAGACCAGTATGAGTTGTGCATGGCTCAAATGTCGGACATCATTGAGATGCTCCAGCCTCCACCCACTCAGCACGCTGCGCATACGGAACAGGTTCGATCCCCAGAACCAACAAATACTCCGAATATTTGTTTACAAGTTCCACCTTGCGATACCGAAACATTTTTCGGGGGCTATGAGCAGTGGCCGTCCTTCCGGGACATGTTTACGGCAGTATACATAAACCACCCCAAGCTCACTCCAGCCCAAAAATTGTATCACCTCCGATACAAGACGCAAGGCAAAGCCGGTGCAATTGTGAAGCAATTTGCCTTAAGCGACGAAAACTTCGGACTCGCATGGGAAGCCCTGAAATCCCGTTACGAAAACAGGCGCATATTAGTTGACAACCAAATCCGATCCCTGTTAAATATCGCTCCGGCTACTACCGAAAATAGCGAAGCGCTGCAGCGGATTCAAAGTACAATAAATAATTGTCTATCAGTACTCAGGTCCCAGGCCGTGGACACTGACAATTGGGATCCGCTGCTTGTGTACATTTGTTGCACCAAATTGCCCGAAGAGACATTAGCTCTCTGGGAACAATCCCTTACATCTCGTAAGGACCTGCCTCTTTGGTCGCAAATGGACGAGTTCCTGACCTGCAGGTACGAGGTGGTGGAACGGCTCAATAGCATTCGTCCCGCTAAGCCAAAACCACAACCCTCCAATTTCCATACTCCCCAAAATCGGCCTCAAAACAGATCTCAGCAGTTCCACACTGAGGTGAAAAAAGATTTCGCGTGCAAGCTTTGCAACGCAAACCACCCTATTCGAACTTGTCAGAGTTTCAAGAAGCTCAGCCCCCAGAGCCGATTGAAATACGTCAAAGAGCACAGCTTATGTGAAAACTGTCTTGCGACAACGCATACCATAAAGGATTGCACAAGCAGTTTTACATGTGTTTACTGCCAAAGGAAGCATCATTCCATGCTTCATTTTCCCAACAATAAATCCCAAGCCCCGCAGCCTCTCAATAGGTCTCAGACGACCACTTCTCAGGTCGCAACCGCTCATCCACAACCGAACAATAACTCCACAACTCATTCCCCCACTTCAGATGCGCAACCCAGCACATCTTCAAGGCTAAGTACGCCTCAAGTACAAGCCCTCCATTCCAATAATGGCACCCAATCCCTTCTGCCTACGGCACTGGTGTCTATTGCCCACTTAGGAGAATTGTTCAAGGTTAGAGCGTTGATCGACCAAGGCTCGCAACGCACCTTCATTTCCTCGAAGGTGCAAAAACGCCTTAAATTGCCAATTGAAAGATCTCACTTCGAAATTTCAGGCATGGGCGGAAAAATTGTGCAAAATTCCAATCACATTTGCTTTTTGACGTTGGCAGTTCCAAACTCCAGCACGACCCTCAATGTGCAAGCAATAGTACTCCCCCAACTAACAAAATTGCTACCCCCATTCACAATTAGCCATCCCAATTGGCAAGAATTTGCCACGCTAAATCTCGCTGACCCAAGTCCTTTCGAGTCGGCGCAGATAGACTTAGTCATTGGCAGTGATCTGATTCCCCAGATCTTACTCGAAGGTATCCGACGAAATGTGTGTGGCAGTTTATTAGCCCAAAACACCATTTTCGGTTGGATACTCAGCGGGCCAGTACCCCATACGGTGTCATCTTATTCGACATACGTTGCAGAAGTCTCCAATGAGGAACTTAGTTCGCAACTCAGGCAATTCTGGGAGCAAGAAGAAGTCAAACTCCCGACGCCTGTCTCCTCGGATGACACTTATTGCGAACAGTTATACCGGAAGACCACAACCCGTGGATCGGACGGTAGATATACTGTTAAACTTCCCTTTAAGGCAGAATTTCCATGCTCGATAGCATTGGGCAATTCCCGACCCAATGCGCTCCAGCAATATGTCAGCATGGAGCGAAACCTCTCCCGAAAGGGAAACCTCAAGACCATCTACGATGACGTCTTAGAGGAATATATCACCCTTGACCATATGGAACTCACAAATCCCCGTGAGATAATCCAAAATGGCAAATATTTCTCATACTATCTGCCTCATCACGCAGTCATCCGCCCCGAAAAGAAGACCACCAAAGTCCGAGTGGTTTTCAATGCCTCAAAGTCCTCAAGTTCTGGTCAATCACTTAATGACGTTCTGCATACTGGCCCCACTCTTCAAAATGACCTCACAGCCCTCATTCTCCGATGGCGCCTTTACCGCTTTGTCTTCAATGGCGATGTCCAGAAGATGTATAGGCAAATTCGGGTCCATAATGATCACCAGGAATTCCAGCGAATACTCTTTCGCAAATCCCCGGAATCTCCTATTCAAGATTATAAATTGAAAACGGTGACATTTGGGGTTAACTGTGCGCCATATTTGGCCATCAGAACGCTCCATCAATTGGCCCACGACTCTCAGCCATCTAGCCCGTTAGCGGCAAAAATACTTCTCGAGGAAACGTATGTCGACGACATTCTTTCCGGAGGTCATGATCTTCCCACAACCAAGGAAGCCCTCTCTCAAGTGATAGCCACCCTCAACTCCGGGGGATTCCCTCTTAAAAAGATAACGGCTAATCACCAGAAACTCTTAGAGGAAATTCCCGAAGACGACCTTTTCGATTCGGAATTCCTTAAGTTCGATTCAACGAGTTCCACTAAGACTCTTGGCATCCGTTGGAATGCCCTATCGGACTCATTTTCATACTCTATCTCTCCCACTACTCCTGCAAACTCATTCACGAAAAGGCAAATTCTTTCTTCCGTTGCCAAACTTTTCGATCCCGCAGGATGGCTTTCGCCTATAATGATTCTTGCCAAAAAGCTTCTTCAAGAGCTTTGGCTTGAAGGCACTGAGTGGGATGAGTGCATAAAGCCAGGATCACTCATAAAGTGGCAGCAATTCATTGAGAATTTGCCTGCCATAGAACTTATCGAAATTCCCCGGTGGGTTCACTATACCCCCAATCGAAATGTTCAGATCCATGGATTTTGCGATGCCTCCGAAAAGGCATACTGTGCAGCTCTGTACATCCGTACCAGCACAAATGGTGACAACCCCTCGTCACATCTCCTTGTTGCGAAAACAAGAGTTGCACCTCTCCAAACAATAAGCTTACCTCGCTTAGAGCTTTGCGGAGCAGTTTTACTCTCCCAGCTCATAAAATCCCTCCGCTCTCACCTCGGGTTCGACAAATCGGAAATCCATTTATGGACCGATTCGGAAATTGTCCTTGCTTGGTTGGAAAAACCACCTTGCACATGGAAAACCTATGTTGCCAACCGCACGACCGAAATACGTCAAAATGTGCACAACGCTCCCTGGCGACATGTCCCAAGCGCTGAAAATCCCGCGGACTTAGGAACGCGCGGATGCAAGCCGCAAGATCTCAAAGATCACACTCTATGGTGGAATGGCCCCAAATGGTTGCAGCAAGCTTCCGATGCTTGGCCCAAAGGTCACTCTCGCAAAGTTCCAATCCCGGAACAACGAGCGATTGACTGCCACCACCTTCTCGAAGAGCAGACCGACATCCTCGATCGGTTCTCCAGCTTCTCTCGAGCCCTGCGAGTAATCGCATACATGTTCCGATTTGTTAATAACGGCATCTCCTCCCGTCGCCAACACAATCCCATACACGGAACACAGTTATCCCAAGCAGAGTTGGCATTTGTTAAGAATCGCCTTATAACTCTCGCGCAAAGTTCCCACTATTCCCAGGAACGACAAGCGCTCTCTCATTCTCTTCCCATATCCAAGAAAAGTTCTCTCTTGGTGCTCAATCCCTTCTTAGACAAACAGAAGGTGATGCGAGTTAATGGCAGACTCGCCAATGCGGCATTGTCGTATAATGAACGACACCCCATTATTCTCCCCCCAGAGTCCCGCTACTGCAGTTTGCTTCTTCGGTTCCTTCACAAGCTATTACTGCATGCGGACCAACGACTCATGCTCCGTATGGTTCGGCAGGAATATTACATTCCGCGCCTAAAGCCGCAAATAAAAAAGTGCATTTTTCAATGCAAAACGTGTGTCATCCACAAGCAAAAGCTGCGAACACAAATCATGGCAGCGCTCCCCCCCGAACGATGCACACTTACAATCCCATTCGCCACAACCGGAATCGACTTTGCTGGTCCATTCCAGATTAAAGCTTCCATGCTCCGTAGCTCAACCTACCTCAAAGGTTATGTTGCAGTGTTCGTGTGCTTCTCCACGAAGGCCGTTCACTTGGAACTCTGCTCGGATCTTACGACCGAAGCGTTCCGCGCAGCATTCGCCCGATTTACTGGTCGACGAGGGCTACCTCTCAAAATCATGACCGACAACGGCAAAACGTTCGTCGGTGCTCAACGTGCCATGGCCAGAGACTTTGCCAAATTCTCGAGAGAAATCGCCCAAGATATTCTCGACCGATACGGTCCTCAGGGCGTCGAGTGGCAATTTATCCCCCCACATGCTCCTCACATGGGAGGACTATGGGAGTCGGCGGTCAAAAGCTTCAAGACCCACCTTAAAAAGGTAGCCGGCCCTCATAGATTCACATACGAAGAGTTTACGACTCTTCTTACTCGAATTGAAGGGACGCTCAATTCACGTCCACTCTCTCCTCAATCGCAGGACCCTAGCGATTTAGTGTCTCTGACCCCTGGCCATTTCCTCCGAGGCGCTCCTATCGCCGCACCCCCCGAACCCGAGTGCTCCGAGCTATCCCTCATAAATCGATGGGAAAAACTCAAAGTCCTCCATCATCAATTCGCCCGACGATGGAAGGACGAATATCTCAAGGATCTCCACAAACGATACAAGTGGAAGCATCCGCAAAGGGAAGTGGAAGAAAATGAAATGGTCGTCATTAAAGACGACCTGCTTCCCCCCAATGAATGGCGGCTCGGCCGCATTCATAAAATTCATCGCGGTCCCGACAATCACGTACGTGTCGTGGATATCCGCACCGACTCTGGCATCTTGACAAGGCCAGTAGTCAAGCTATGCCCCCTAATAGCTTCCTAAACTCAACTAATTGCTCTGCATGTATTCTCACATACACTTACTCAACATACTCTCACATTCTCATACTCTACCCAATCACTATTATCCGTTTAGTGATACACCTTCCTTCTATTTTGCAGGGCAACTAAGAAGCAGAGGGTCGTCCAGCAATGCCGGCTGTGCCACCACCTCCATGGCATACGATATTGCCGGGCCTTCCTGGCGATGGCACCGCAGCAACGACAGCAGGTGGCCCGCGCCCAGGGCTACTGCACCAACTGCCTGGCGCGGTCCCACCCCACTAATCGATGCAACTCCACCGCTCGCTGCAGCAAGTGCGGCCGAGCGCACCATACCATGCTGCACTTCGAGGAGAGGACAGCCAGAACACCGGCGCCCAAGACAACACGCAAGGGCGGCAAGAAGCCACCACAGCTCCGGCAGCAGCCCACTCAGGTGAAGCGCCCCGTGCAGCGCTCCGCCATCGCGGACCGGCTGACACGCCACCGCCGGCCGCAACAACAACAACCCAGTCGTCCCGCCTCCGCGGTAGCAGCAGAGCGAGCACTGATCGCCTTCAGCGAGGATGAGGCCAACGACGAGGAGACCCCACAGCCGCGCGTCGGAGCCCGCGCCCTCATCGAGCAGGCCTTGGAGGCCTTGGGCCGGCTCAGCGAGCAGCTCCGGCATTAATGTTGCCAGAGGCAACGCGGGTCGCCATGGCTAAATGTGTTAGTCCCAGTGTTCTGTGGACCCTGCGACACTCAAATCCTCTCCCTTCCAGTTTCCTAATGTAAACATGTTCCACTTCCCATGTCCCACCGGCTCCGGCCGTTTGTGTTGTCCAACGTTTTTACATATTGTCATTTCGTGTTTAAAAGCTTGAATAAAGACCACGCATTCCGCCTTACAACTCCCGCGTTTTATTTGATCGTTCCGCCGACGGCTCAGAGATCTCGTTCAATAACATTTGCTCGTATCATAAAGTGAGTAAATATTATTTTGAGCTCTGTTTTTTTCCATATAAGAATATCGCCTTAAAGTCTATGGAAAAGCGCGCCAAAAGGTTTGAAATCCAGCGAACAAATGAGCCTTAATTAGTGTCATTTATAGAGAATAAAAATTAAAGGAAACAAAAAATTAAAACACTTAATTGTATTAACAAATAAATACATTTTTGTATAATAAATAAATAAAAACAGAAAATTTAAAAAATTAATTACATTCGAGAGCCAACTTCAGTCAGCTCCGGTGACCTTGAAAACGGTTCCACTGACATTTTAATTGACAATTTCAATTCACAAAAAACAATCTGTTTAATGTTTTCCCAAACATTTACAGCAAATTTCACTTAAGCCTCAAACGCGGTAAAATTACAATTGACATTTGTGGGGCACGAAGGCTCGCACATTGAGGTATGGCGCACAGATGGCAGGCCGCATGTGTCAATTAGGCTCACACGATTGTAATTAAATTGACATATAGCACTGAAATGAAAGCCAACAACAATTGTACATAATGTATTGTATAACAGCGTCGACCGCGAGCCATAAAATATGGTCAAATGGAAACTAGAACAACGGCTGCAAAACAACAAAAAACCCACAACAAAAACTCACAATGGAAAAATAAAAACCGCGACTAATAGCACTAAAGTGGGAAAAGCCTGCAGTGCGGTGGCAGTAGAGAAGCGGGTAAAAATGTTTATAGCTAAAACAAAATAAAAAACGTAATAAGACAACAGGAAACAGGGGCCAGGGAAAGGGAAAAGGCAGTAAGCAAAACACAGCCCGCATCGAAATGCAGACAGCACCAATAGAGATAGAGAGCGAAATAAAATATAAACGGACAAATACATAGCGAACTACAGGGAAAACATAAATACGGCTTAAATGACCAAGGACAATATAATTTGTTATCCTGATTTACGATAGAAAAAAATCACACCAGCGCCCACATCGGCAGCGCGCACAACGCACCGAACACACACACAGCAGCGCACAATGCAAGGCCTACAACTTTAACGAGCGAAAGCTATATACAAAATAAAACAAAACAAAAAAACAACGCAACGAAAACAATAAAAGCAGCCAGCAGCGAGCAGCAAAAGTTAAATACCAACACCACACACGGCCTCACACACACACACACACACACACTTACAGAGACACTGGGTTGGTGCTGAGGCGGCGCATAAAGCAGGCTGCCTACCTGCATGTACGAACAAAATATATGAGCGCAGCACCTATAAACTATGGCCGGCGCGGCGAGCGTATATGAAAATGTATGAGCTTGAAAGACAGCACCGAGTGTCTGCTGACCGTATGCTGACCGCTGGCGAGTGGCGGGGGGCAGCTGAAGCTAGTGCTGACCATGAAAGTGTGCGCCTATTTGCACGACTCTTTCTTTGTGCCATCTCCGCTGCTGTGGCAATATTTCCATGCGCACGACTCGCTTCGACTCACTCCGGGTGCTGTTCGTAGTTCAGTGTAAAAGTGCCAGCAAAGCACTTCCGTTTCCGGAAAAAAGTCAAATGACAAAAACAGAGACACACCAGCAGACAATGCTCACACACAGACACACTCACACCTACATACGCACAGTTGCAATTATAAGCTAAGGTGACCATTTGCAAGAAAAGGGAAATTAGTTTCAGAAGAGGAACTGAGGCTGAGACTCTGGGAGACTGTTTGAAGTCAGCGAGTGTGGGTTCTTATGGTCCGATATGACACAAGAACAAAGTATTTTAGTTCTTATAGAAAACTTATAACTTAAATTAGTTTCATAAGAGAAACTGGGATTGTTGGAGACTCTGAGAGACTGTTTGAAGTCAGTGACTGTGAGTTCTTATGGTCCGATATGGCACAAGAACAAAAGTATTTTAGTTCAGAAGAGGAAGTGAGGCTGTTGGAGACTCTGAGAGGCTGCTTGAAGTCGGTGACTGTGAGTTCTTATGGTCCGATATGACACAAGAACAAAAGTATTTTAGTTCAGAAGAGGAACTGAGGCTGTTGGAGACTCTGAGAGACTATTTGAAGTCAGTGACTGTGGGTTCTTATGGTCCGATATGACACAGGAACAAAAGTATTTTAGTTCAGAAGAGGAACTGAGGCTGTTGGAGACTCTGAGAGGCTGCTTGAAGTCAGTGACTGTGAGTTCTTATGGTCCGATATGACACAAGAACAAAAGTATTTTAGTTCAGAAGAGGAACTGAGGCTGTTGGAGACTCTGAGAGACTGTTTGAAGTCAGTGACTGTGAGTTCTTATGGTCCCATATGACACAAGAACAAAAGTATTTTAGTTCAGAAGAGGAACTGAGGCTGTTGGAGACTCTGAGAGACTGTTTAAAGTCAGTGACTGTGAGTTCTTATGGTCCGATATGACACAAGAACAAAAGTATTTTAGTTCAGAAGAGGAACTGAGACTGTTGGAGACTTTGAGAGACTGTTTGAAGTCGTTGACTATGAGTTGTTATGGTCCGATGTGGCACAAGACCAAAGTATTTCACCATGCGACAGTATTTTTCACACCGGAAAAAATCCATATGAGCGTGAAAATAGAGACCAAACATAGTAATACTGCGTACTCAGTTTTTCATTTCTACATCCTTTGACCTTTTAAAAGGACTTCAAAATTTTGAAGGGAATAAAAAATTAAAAAAAATATAAAAAAAATACTTAACCTAGTTAGAAAGTTATTAAAAACAAAGCGGAACCTGCAATTCTAATGAAGTACAAAAATTCTAATTTATTTGAGTATCAGTATTTTAAATAATGAATAAATACAAAATCAATGAAGCGAGAATAATGAAATTTTGAGGAAATTTTGGGTTTTAACATACTTACTTTTAAAGAAAATTCTTTATAAATTTTCAAGGATATAAAGGATTAAAAATTTCAAAGGAACTTTTTCATATCCTTTTTTACAAATAGATAAAAAATCAATTTTATTTAAATTCTTGAGCCATTCCTCTTTCATTTGATATACATATCGCCATATTCCAACTAGGTTAATTTTTTTTTATATATTTTTTCTTTTTTATACCCTTCAAAATTTTGAAGTCCTTTTAAAAGGACAAAGAATGTAGAAATGAAAAACTGAGTACGCAGTATTAGTATGTTTGGTCTCTAGTTTCACGCCCATATGAATTTTTTCCGGTGTGAAACATTTTTTTAATTTTTGTCGCACGGTGTTTTAGTTCTTATATGGTACAGAAGTTATAACATATAGAATTAATGTGCGTATAGAATGAATGAGTGCGGAGGCCAATGAATTGAAATTCTTTTAGGCAATAATTTGGGTTGTTCAAAAAGTGATTTCGGTTTTTTTGTTTATGAAAATGAGAGCCGATTTTCTTATAATAAAAAAGATTTTATTGAATTATATGTTGTCCAGTCTGGTCCAATAAATTTTACCATCTTTCTGACAGTAGGATGATTACACTTAAAAATCGTTTTTCTTTGCTGTCAAAACACTGATTCAGATGATTTTTGTCCTCCTCGTTTGAAGTAAAAGGTTTTACCGAGTAAAAAATTTTGTAGAGATGGGAACAATTACACTGTGCGTGAAATTTACCCTAAACAATTCAGACATGGGGGGGACCTACTGAGCGACTTTTCTATAGGTAAGTTAACATACTGGCCAAACATAACAACAAAGCACCGCTAGCTCAACCACAGACAAGCAACAACAACGCCTGAAAAACTCGTCGGCAAAAAGCACCTAAGGTCGCTTCTGGTTGTCGATGAGATAGAGAGATCTAAAGATCTTAGTTTTTTTCAAAACTAAGAAAAACTAAAATTAAGTGAATTTAAATTAAATAAAAACTAAGAAGTGTTTGCACCAAACCTAACTGGCGCCCAACGTGAATTTCATGGCAAGAACTAAAAAAGTCCTTATAAAAAGGATAATAAATATTATTGTGCCTCAAAATAAAACCATCACGTTTTAATTTACACAAAAGTGCCACACAAATAAACAGTTTTGTAGTCCCAAAGCTATTTGACATCCAAAACAAACTTCAAGTATAAAATTGTGCTTTCAATAAAAGTGACAGTTAAAAACTATTTTCTACTACAATGCGCACAACACGCAAGTAAAAGCAAAAAACTAAACTTCAACAACAAATAAACTATGACTGCAATAAAGAAAAATTCTGATATAAAAGTGAATGAAAACTGAACTATTTTCAACACAATACAAAATCCATACATACAAGTGAAAGAATAACAGCCAAAAAAAAACAACAAAAATTACGACTACAAGAAAGTAATTTTGTATTAATGACAATTAAAAAAAAACTATTTCCAATGCAATGCAAAATCGAGAAACTATCAACTTACAAGTTACAAAAAAAACAGCTATTTAGTGACAGTTAAAAAAAAAAAAAAAAAAGCAAACCACAAGTAAATTTTTTGTAAGAAGTATCTAAGACACAAAATCAACCATCATCAAAATAAAATCAACATACAAACATCATCCATCCATCCATTCCATTCATTCATCCATCAAGAGGACAACATAAAACAACAACAAAAACTAGGCATATGGAAACACATTAGAGCGAAAGATTCTTGGTAACCTAAAAAAATTTTTTCATTCATTGTAATACTATTTAACTAATACAAACCAACAAATTATATACGTATGAACATAATATCATAATAAATAACTGTACAATTATTTACACCTACTATATAACTCGAAACGTGTAACTCAAAATTTATCTTCAAAATGGTAGACCGAAATACAGTTCTAGGCTTAGTAGATGCCGCAGTAGAAGTAGTTCAAGAAAATTTCAACAAACAAATTGCCGAATTAACTCAGGCTTTTCAGAGCATTATACCTAAAAAAACAGAAGTACTTACACCGGTAACTATAGCCGAAGGTGTGCAAAATACGCATACTGATCTTAGTCTAATTAAATCGCTGCCAGAATTTAGGGGTAAAATGTCAGAGTATCCAGCATGGAGAGAAGCGGCAAAATTTGCTTTAAGTTACTATAATGAAGGTTCTGAGGCTTATTATATTGCTATGGGCATTTTGCGCAATAAAATAACGTGTGCAGCCAACGAAAATCTAAGCGCTTTCAATACGCCACTCAACTTTAAAGCTATAATTAGTAAATTAGATCAGTTATACGCAGATAAGCGACCACTTCACATTTTAGAAAACCAACTTAACACATTGAGGCAGGGACGAATGTCTATTAGTGAATACTATGACACGGTCGATAGGCAACTTACATTGATATTGAATAAAAATATAATGACGTACAGCAATAATGCAGAACTTACCAATGCTTTTAACGAAAAAGCCAGGGAAAACGCGCTAAGAGTATTCATTTCTGGCCTCCGACGCCCACTTTGCGACACACTTTTTTCAGCAAACCCCCCAGACCTACCTAGCGCACTTGCCGCAGCACAAGAGCTACAACACAATCGACAGAGATATGAGTTCGCGCACACATACGCATCAGGAAGGTTGCCGCAAATATATCAAACTGCACCTTTTCTTACGCGTTTTAATAACACTATTCCACAGCCAAGTGAAACATTTCAAAATCTTTCAACCGAAAAACCTGTTCCAATGGAAGTTGATCAGGGAACCTCTTGTTTCAGGAGGCAGACTGAGTTCGGAAATAATCCTTCGGGCCAATTTGGTCAGGGATACCGCCAACAAACATTCCGACAGGGTAATAGTTTAAGTCATCCGAATTCATCCCAACAGCGAACACTTCAACAAACTTACAATCCGGTTCAACCTCAGCCGCAACATAGCTTTTATAAAAGACCTCATGGTAATAACACCTCAGGTATTGGTAATAATAGCTCTACTCAATCGCCATTTTATAAACTTCAGCGAGTCAACGCTATGGAAAATGAGTCACATTACTCAGAAGCGGAATCTTATGAATGTAAAGATCAATCACCAGAGCAAATTAATTTTTTAGGCTAAGGTCAAACTTGCCGTTCATTACCCGAACTTTACCGAACGGGCAAGTTCTTAATATTCTTATAGATACCGGAACAACGAAAAACTATATTCAAAAATATGATTTTTTAAAAGGCATTACCTTGATAGATACCCCTTTCCAATTAAGGTCCATAAATGGAGTTAATACAATTTCCGAAAAATGTAGAATCAACATACTAGGAACGGTCGCCACCTTTTATATTTTACCGCAATTAGATACTTTTGATGGAATCATCGGGTATGATTTGTTAAAAGATATCGAAGCGAAAATTGACACAAAAGTCGGACTAATTTTCCATAAAACTGGAAATGAGAAACTCAACTATTTTCAGTGTCAACAAGTAAATATGGCTACAACAAATAGAACCGTAGTACCTTGCAGTATTGAAGCACTCATACAACGTAATCTTAACGCATTTGCCAATCCTAACAGAGCACTTCCATACAACACAAGGGTGGTAGCGACAATCGATACTATAACCGATAAGCCAATTTACTCGAGAAGTTACCCGTATCCTATATCGGCTGCAAATTTTATTAATAAAGAAATAGAATGTTTATTAAAAGACGGAATAATTAGGAAGTCATACTCACCTTATAATTCGCCCGTTCACGTAGTTTCAAAAAAAGGTTTAGATGATGAAGGAAACCAAAAATTAAGAATGGTTATCGATTTCCGCAAAGTAAACGAACACACTACATCTGATAAATACCCGATTCCAGACACTACCGTAATTCTTTCAAATTTAGGAAAGTCCAAATTATTTACCACACTAGACCTCAAATCTGGGTTTCATCAGATTTCACTTTCAGAAAAAGATAGGTGCAAAACAGCATTCAGCATAAACAATGGCAAATACGAATTTTGCCGGTTGCCCTTTGGCTTGAAAAATGCGCCAAGCATATTTCAAAGGGCCATCGACGACATTTTACGAGATGATATCGGAAAAATATGCCATGTTTACGTTGATGATATAATAATTTTTTCCCCTGACGAAAGTTCTCACTACCAACATGTCGATTCCATATTGAAAAAAATTGAAAGGGCAGGAATGCGTGTGTCGTTAGAAAAATCTACATTTTTTAAAAACGAAGTTGAATTTTTAGGTTTCGTCGTTTCACAAAGAGGGATCCGAACATGTCCTAGTAAAATCGAAGCGATCGTAAATTACCAAGAACCAAGGTCGTTGAGATCTTTACGTTCATTTTTAGGTCTTTCCGGTTATTACCGCAGATTTATAAAGGACTATGCTCATATATCAAAACCCCTTACAAAATATTTAAGAGGCGACAATGGCCACGTGAGAAGTAATCAATCTAAAAAGATCAATATTTCATTTGATGAAGATGCAATACGTGCATTTAATAAACTTAAAAACATTTTGGCTTCAGAAGACGTCCTTCTGCAGCACCCAGACTACTCTAAGCCATTCGAAATAACAACAGATGCCTCTGCGGTTGCCCTGGGTGCCGTACTTTCCCAAAACGGAAAACCTATTACAATGATATCCCGTACATTATCAAAATCAGAAGAAAATTATGCCACAAACGAACGCGAACTATTGGCTATTGTCTGGGCGTTCCAAAAATTAAGGCATTACCTCTACGGCATCAAAAATATTCACATTTATACGGACCACCAGCCACTGACATTTGCTGTATCTGATAAAAATCCTAACTCCAAAATAAAAAGGTGGACCGCATTCATTAACTCATATGCACCAAAATATTTTTATAAACCAGGCAAAGACAACAAAGTAGCAGATGCGCTTTCACGTCAGTTTATTCACAACCTCGATGACTCAATGGAAACTGCTCATAGTGAAATTTCTCTTTCTACAGCAATAAAAACAATAACAAATCCAGTAAACCAATTTTCAGCACAATTAATACTCTCGCCTTCCGACTTTAACAGCAAATCTACAAAAATTTTATTTCAGAAACTAATTAGACATACCATAAATTTTAAAAGTGCAGAGTTTCTCTTGCAAACAATCCGCGAAAAAATAAATCCAAGTGTAGTTAATGGCGTTTGTTGTAATTTAGAAACTTTAGGCATAATTCAATCCTTGCTTTTGTCGAACTTTCCAGGTGTAAAATTCATACACACAGAAAAATTGGTAATAGACCTTTTAAATAAAGACGATCAAATTGAAGTTGCTACACGAGAACATAACAGAGCCCATCGATCAGTTAACGAAAACTATAAGCAAATAATTACAGAATATTTTTTCCCTGAAATAAAAAAGACATTAACAACAATAGCTAGCAATTGTAGAACTTGTATGGAAAATAAATATAATAGGCACCCATCAAAACCGGAAATAGGAAAAACACCTATTCCTGATTATCCAGGACATATATTACATATAGATATATTTTCTGTAGACAAATTTCACTTCTTTACTTGCATAGATAAATTTTCTAAATTCACTCATACAATTCCCATATCATCTAGATCAATAATTGACATCAAAAATGCACTTCTAATAGTATTAAATCAATTCAAAAAAACTAAACTTCTTGTCTCAGATAACGAAAAATCGTTTCAATCACATACTATAGCCAATTTACTAAAATATCATTTCGAAACCGAACAATTTTTTATTCCACCTTTACATAGCAAAAGTAATGGGCAAATCGAAAGAGTTCATTCAACGATAACAGAAATCGCTCGATGTATTAAAGCAGATCAAAATATAACCGACATCCCTGAATTAATTTTACTAGCAACGTACAAATACAACAACTCAATCCATTCGACATTAAACGCTAAACCTATAGATATAATTAATAATTTTCCAAAAGACCATTTAAATTCAATTAAGGCAGCTCTGAATATTGCGCAAGAAAATATCATAAAAAGATCAAAAAATAATCAAAGAATATTCAAAGAAGGTGAAAAAGTATACGTTCGCCGCAATAAACGTCTAGGTAACAAATTAAGTAAAGTTTATTTTGAAAACGTAGTTCAAAAAGACTTAGGAACAACTGTGTTAATAAATGGCAAAAAAGTGCATAAAGATAATATAAAATAATCTTATTTCTTTAAAAAATAAAAAGTAATTAACAAGTCAAACTTTTCATGATACATATTATTTCTGCAATTTCAAACTAAACTCCATTTATTATTATTCTATTATATTTTTTATAAAAATTACACCGGCAAATATGACTACTTCTACGGGCACAACTGTATTTCGTGCATTTGTGTTTCAAACTATATTTCTATAATATTACAATTCCAAATAGCATTAAAAATTTAACTTAGTTCTAATTCCAAACAAATAAACAAAAATGCAACAAATTACAACTACAAAAATAAAAAAATTACTTGTAATATAGGAACACACATGCATATACCGCAAGAGAACGTTGAACGTTAAATAAGCAAATTAAAAACTTGTACTAATGTAAAAAAAACAAAATTTAGAATTAGGTAGTTAGCAAATAAAAAAGTTCAAATTGAGCTTTTCAAAAACTTTATTATAAAGATTTGTTTTCGCCGAAATGATAAAAATCAAAAAGGTAATGAATAATCTCAATTTCAAACGTACATATGTATACGGAAAAATTTCATTATCAAAAAGAATAAACATTTTATATGCTTTTGTTACAAAAAATGCAAATCAAAATTTAAAATATTTCTTATACTAAATTCTCAAGAACTAAAAACAAACGTTTTCCCATTAAATCCTTATATACTTGTATTTGAATATGTTAAGCAAACTTTATTATTATTATTATTTAGTTAGTTTATAAGAAACTGTCGGACCAGAGACGTTCCGAATTTAAGAAGGGGAGGAGTTAACATACTGGCCAAACATAACAACAAAGCACCGCTAGCTCAACCACAGACAAGCAACAACAACGCCTGAAAAACTCGTCGGCAAAAAGCACCTAAGGTCGCTTCTGGTTGTCGATGAGATAGAGAGATCTAAAGATCTTAGTTTTTTTCAAAACTAAGAAAAACTAAAATTAAGTGAATTTAAATTAAATAAAAACTAAGAAGTGTTTGCACCAAACCTAACTGGTATACTGAGTTGAGATCCACCAGCCGTTTGGCTGGATTGGCTCTAGTTTAAGAGAAATCCGACTTTGAAGTTTGCTCATTTTAGTCGAGTTCGTCGCTTAAGTTTTCGAACGTTTAAATGCTAATAGGTCCTAAATCGTTCCGAATATCGCTTTACTGTCTTCGGCAAGTTTGTAGATATTTTAACGACCAACAAATTTGCTTAACCCATTTCTGCCTAATGGGTAAAATTTTACCCATGAAAATTGATTTTTTTTTTAAATCACAAAAAAGTCAATGTTTGAGATCTCTCAAAACCATTGATAGGGATAGTTAGGGTAAAGATGGAACTACCTTAACCTAGTGAAGGTCACCTTAAAATTTTGCCATCTAGCTAGAGTTACCAGACTCCATTCAAACTGTGTTTTCGACAAAAATGTCCCAAAATCCCCACTTTCGTCGAGGCATAAAAACAGGATAGCGAACCCTCGTGAAAAAATAAATGAGTATGCTTTTATATAGAGGGTTGGCTCCTGCATCTAACAAACTAAAAATTTGGCCTGGTAAACGCCCATAAAAGGCGTGGCTCGGCGTCAAATTTCAAAGTTTTTATCAAAAAAACTCAATTAATCTCCAACTGATTTACACGATATGAGTATCAAATTTTTCATACCTTTCTTTTGATGTGCAACATTAGATACATAAGATGTACTAATAAAAAGTTTTAAGCGAAAAAAACATTTTTTTATAAAATTTTTTTAACGGATTTTTTTCTCGAAAAAATCCATTTCTAAGGTACAATAAGTTTGCCACCATATTGTAGCCTGCGAAATTCCCTTTACAATGATGTCAATGTTTACAATGTGTCTTTATCAGCTTCAACTGGCCTTTTGAAATGTGATGCATCTTCAACATCAAAATTGCCGCTTCGAAATTTTTCAGACTAGTTTTGGCACTGGCGTTCTGCCAGTACATCTTCTCCATACACTTCGAATGGTTTTTTTGTGTTTGAACAGCATTTTTATGTATGTACCTTTTCAATAGCAAAAAAAAGTTAAATGCACCACAAATGTTGCTTTTAACTTTCTATTCTTGATAAAACACCAATCAAAAACTACTGTGTAGAACTTTCAATCGAACTTTTTCACAAGCAAGAAAGCTCTTAAAATATGTAATGATACATAAGAACCTCCCAACGAAGTTCTCGAATCTTCTGACGAGTCACTATCGATCAATGTGTCTGGGCTGGAGTTGTCCTGATGGAAGAAAATTCCATTCTGTTATTAACCAAAGCTGACCGCTTCTGGACAATTGTTTTCTTCAGACAGTACAATTGTTGACAGTGCAGGTACGAGTTAACCCTTTCCCTGTACGATATATCGTACAATTTTTTCGAAGATTTTTTATTTTCATACTAT
The DNA here is from genome assembly GCA_964056695.1 of Melieria picta. NCBI lineage: Eukaryota > Metazoa > Arthropoda > Insecta > Diptera > Ulidiidae > Melieria > Melieria picta. Next base: position 119,191,324 of record OZ057400.1, read on the forward strand.
TTATGAAACGGCTTTTTAATTTTCATTAAGTTGGCTATGTTGTATCATTCTGTTTAAAAATATAAATCATAATAGCCGTGGATACACAGTATGAGTGAGTTTTGTAAGGACCTCTTTGCAAGAATTTGAAAAACCAGCAAGTGACGATGCTTCCGCGAAGAAATTTTTAAAAATTTCAAAGTTGAAATGTTAGTTTAGTTATAAAACTTAATTAATTTAACATTTTTTGCGTCTAAATATTTTTCCCGACTCTTTGAAAAATTTTACGATATATCGTACAAATGACCGCAAGGGTTGCAAAGCTTTGTACGATATATCGTACAAATGGAAAGCAAAGGTTGCAAGTTATGTTTGCATTTTTTTAAGTTATGGGTTTGGTAACAGAATTTTTGCGTTTGTTTGAATGCCACGCCCAGCAGTAAATCGTACGACTAATAAAATTCGACTATTCGGTAAATTTCGATTAAGAAATAAATTTGCTAGGCGATTTTGTATTTTACTGGACAATCACAGGTTGTGTAAGGTTAGTCATGCCTACTTGCCACTCCCACTACGATAATAAGAATCGGCTATATGCAGTATCTTTCGGTAAAGCTATACGAATTTTAATTGATTTTATTTTTTATTGTAGGGAAAAGGGCTTTGCAACAACAACGACGGTTATATTAGGCCGAATAAATGTGAATGTGATTTTTTGTTGTTATTATTTATGTTTTCTATAAAAAAAAAAATTAATGAATTGTTCATAAAACTTAAAAAACCGAAACCAAAAATTCATGAATTTTTACTCATTTACGGACCTATCGTACAATGGTATCGTACAAAATTGACTGAGTTGTAATTCTCAACCAAAATGATTTTTTTGAAATTTTTTTGTATTTAATTGCTAAAATGTTCAATAAGAGTCAATATTTTGAAGGAAACATTTTTATCTCAAGAAATGTGGAAATTGACCGGAAAGGGTTAAGGGTATCGTCATAGAGGAGCAGTTTATTATAGATGATTTCCTGCCAATTCCACCAAACACACAGCAAAATCTTTCTGACTGACTTTCACTGTTTTCACTTCATCTTATTGCAAGTAATTCACTTTTTAACACCAGTCACCAAAGGCTTTAGAAATGGGTCGATATTGTTGCAATACATGAACAATTAGCACATGGAAGTTCAGTATTGAAGAAAGGTTTTTAGGTCTTAACTCATGTGGCACCCATACACTGAGCTTAGTTTTGTATCCAACCTTATTGAAGTGGTTCCAAAAGATGTTTTTGTTTCAATTTTCAGCTTCTGAGCAATCGAAACAGTTTTAACATTTCAATGATACTCCACAAATTTCATGATTTTATTAACAATTTCAACAATCGACCTTCCAAAGCGTGGTGCATCTTTGTAAGAAAATAGAATTTAGTGTGTGTGTTTATTTTTTTTAATGAAATTTAATGAATTATTATAAGTAAGAATTTTTTGGGCAGCTTGCAATAATCTATAATAATTTCTGATATACTTAAATAGAATTTAATAAAGTATGCCTGAAGGTATAAATAAATCTGAAAAACTGTGCAACTGGCCACTTGGCTGTAGGCGCACAACGGTGAATTTAATGCTCAAGTACGTATGTGTACTCGCATTACCAAACAGAGAACAAAGACAGCCAGTCGACCATTCAACCGGCCAGTTGGCCAAGCGAAAGGCTTTTAATTTGTGCGCCATGCTCGTTTCAGTGCGGCCCAGCCCAGCTGGTTAGGGCAGCCACACTTCTCTACTCAGCTGCGTGCGTCTCATTGCCTGGGCGAAGCACTCCACAGCACAGTTTCTTGTACATTTTTCTGGCACTCCAGCCGTGTGTGGATGTACGTAAGTGAGTGTGTGTGTGTGAGTGGAGCATTTTGTATGAATCCACTGCTGTCGGAGACAGGATTTCCACACATTACGCTATTAACGTAAATTTCTCCCAAGTTGCCGCTGTCGCCAGCGGGAAGCAACTTCACTTCAAATTTTCGACCACCACCTACCCAACAACTTCCGGCCGCATTGTCCAGTCAACCTGGCAGCCAGCCGCGTCGGGTCGGCTCGCTCTGTCGGCCTGTTTGTCTGTCTGTCTGGCTGTGTGTTCTGCGAGTGTGTTGATACCTTGAACAAGCATTCATATGGTCCATTTGTTTTAGTAGTCGGCTAAGACAAAAGGCCAAAAAAATATGGGTATAGGTAAAGTGTGTAATATTGGTTAGAAGGTAGAACGATTGGAGAGATAAATGCGCTGCTAAAACGAAAACTGCAATGCCAATATGTGAGCTAGAGTTGATTGCAGGATTTTTAAGAATGTTTAGCATTTTATTCAGGGACAGTACCGGTTATGGATTTTATCAAAAAAGTCAGATTTTAACTGTTATATAGACATATATAGGCACAAAATAACTTTTATTTTTGTCGGTAAAAATAAAAGTTATTTTGTGCCTTTTAACATATCAGCCAAAAATAACTGTTATTTTTTACTTTTATTTTATCGGTCAAAAATAACAGTTATTTTGTAACATTTATTTTTTAGGTCAAATATATCAGGCAATTTGAATTTTTTCAAAGGCCGTTTGACCGACTAAAAAACTATTGATACCATTTTTTTGGTCTGAGCAGACCGCACATTCTGAGCTATAAGACTTGTGCGACGAAAAAAATTGTATCAATAGTTTTTAATCGGTCAAACGGCGTTTGAAAAAATTCAAATTTCCCTATATATTTGACCAGAAAAATAAAAGTCACAAAATAACTGTTATTTTTGACCGATAAAATAAAAGTCACAAGTAACAATTATTTTTGTCTGAAAAAATAAAAGGCACAAAATGACAGTTAATTTTAACGTTTATAGTAAAAGTCAAAAATTTAAAAGGCGTTTAATATTCGTGAAGCTGAGGCCATTACGATCATAATTAATTAATATTATTAATAACTATATATAATATTAATTAATTAATAATTTTTTCGTTATGCCTTTTTGTTATATATAATATTAATTAATTAATAATTTTTTCGTTATGCGTTTTTGATTTAAAAATTGTAAAATAACAGTTATTTTCGCTCCCTGATTTTATTTCTTAATTTTTGATTTTTTTCTATTGAGATTTTCATTGCGTTTTCCATTTTAAATTTATTTTACATTTGTAATTAAAATTTTTAGCATTTAATTGAAAAGAACAAGAAGGAATTATTAACCGAACCAACAGTCTCAATCCGGAGCAAACCAACTCGACCTTTAAACTTTTTCGCTATTTTGTTACCATATGGCAACGTGCTACTTTGTAGACTTGTGTCCTCTTTGCAGTTCCAAGAATACATTTTTTTGTTGGTTCTTAGAATAGTTTGCAGTTTTAGGAATAATACGAAATTGACAAACTAAATATATAAGTTAAAGAAGAGAAGTATGCACTTTTTTTAATGTTATATCTTTGCATAGTAAAAAAAGGGGAAGCAGGAAAAATAAGAAACATTTTTAATTTCTCTCCTTTCCTTAATTAAAAACATTTTTTAAATAATTTTAGCTGAAGTTAAAAAAGAAATACATTTCAAGAATAAATTTTTCTGTTGAATTTTCGAATAGTTTGAAGTTTTAGGAATAATATAAAATTGACAAACTGAATAATTAAGTTGAAAGAAGAGAAGTATACACGTTTTTAGAATGTTATATCTTTGCATAGTAAAAAAAGGAGAAGCAGAAAAAATAGGAGAACTTTTTAATTTGTCTTCTCACCTCAATCCAGAAGTTTTTTAAAAATTTTATTTGAAGTTAATAAAGAAATATTCGATTTTTAATTAATAATTTAATAATTTTTTAATAATAACAATAATAATATTCGATTTTTAGTTATGCGTAAAAATTTTTATGTTTAAGTAATTATTACAGCCACAACGACATGGTTGCTGTCATATAAAAACATAGTGCTAGACTATGAACTATGAAACAGGGTCCAATAAAAAAAAGTTTAAAAAATTACTGCGGAATGTTGTTGACATAACCACACAGAAGACTAAAAATTAAAAAAAATTAGAATACATTTAGAAAATAAAATTACATAAAAATAAATTTAGAATTTTAACTTTCCGTAGTAAAAATCTGTAGTGAAAGGGTTAACGTTAGCCAGGTCCGTCAGAAATCTTGACCTCAGGGTATGGATTCAGCGTTCCTGCAAGAGCTGAGCAGTGGCATAGAAACTTTCTATTGTTTCTACTTCTTACTTATCTTCAAAGCTTTGGCAGACATCACTGAACAAGAGACGTCATTTGATGAGCACAGACCTAATCACAGTTTTCACTTGGCCAAAATTTTTGTTAACCAGAATTTTTTGGAAAAGTAACCCAAAATGTAACCAAATTGAAAAACAAAACAAAACTTCTTCGACCCAAAAAGACCTTTTCTACGTGGTTTTGGTATAAAAAAAATATGTAAGAAGAAAAAACTTAAAAAAAGGTTATTAAAAATTTTTCATATTTTTGCAAAAAATTATCAAACCGAAAATAAGGCAACCAAGTAATCAAGCGAAAAAAATTCAACTATTTTAGTTAAAAGTAACCAACTGTGACAACCGTGGACCTAATAGCTCAGTGACTAGTGACGACCTGACGAATGGCTTAACGATGACTTAAAAAATAAAAGTCACTGAATGATTTTAATTGATGACTTAAAGAATAAAAGTCACTGAATGATTTTTGTTGAGGACTTTTATAAATAAATGTCACTGAATGATTTTTATTGATGACTTCTAGAAAATAAAAGTCACTGACTGATTTTTATTGATAACTTTTATAAAGAAAAATCACTGAATGATTTTTATTGATGACTTTAATAAATAAAAATCACTGACTGATTTTTACTGATGACTTTTTTAAAATAAAAGTCACCAATAATTGTTATCATAGGACATCTAAAATTAAAATCGAAAGAAACTTTTATTTGTAGACTAATATAAAAAAAATCAAAAATTATTGTTATTAAAGATTTTTTAAAATACAAATAAAAAATCATTCTTATTTTTAATGTTTCCATAAAAATTACAAAAAAAAGTTTATTGCCAAGTTTGATTCTCGGTGCGAAAAGAAATGTATTGGTATATTTCATTTATTTGTATGAAATTTCCTTCGTAGTAATTTTTTCTAATATCTTTCTTTCTTGCCATCTCGTGCGTTGCTTCGCTTCCTGCCACTGCCGCAGTGACCCGGAACCCAGCAAAGAATGACCTATGTTGTACCTTGAAGTGAGTTATGTCAGCACTGAACTATTTACCTTCTATTTCACTACAACTGATTCAAAAATCCTGAGAGCGAAAAATTTGTGATTAATCTCTGTGATGATTCACTGCCATGATTTCAAATCTCAAAAGCTTCAAAGCTAATTATAACTCAGTTAATAAATATTCTCTCTAACGACTTCTCCGCTAATACCAATGAATTGTAATTTAATAGAAATTTACCAAAATAAAATGTGAAACTGTTTAGCAGCTGAGATGTTGAACAAATGGAATTTGCATGTTCAATGTTTTGGTTACACTTCGAACTTGCAATGAATGCTACGCTCATAGACAAACTTCCACATATGTCTGTATTTACATATGTAGTATTTATTTATTTATGTGTGTGTATGTGTGTGTGTGTGTGTGTGCAAAAAGTACTCCCAACGGATGCGCCGTTTTTGTCTAAATCAAACATCAATGCAAACACAGCTCGATTTGAGTATTTGAGAGACGTGCTTCAATTTAAAAATAGTAACATGCGTCAATGATGAAATGACAGTGCAGCAGAATTTCCATTATATATACATACAAGTTTATATAAGTATATATTTAGATTCAGCTATTTTTTGCTTAAGATTTTAGATTTATGCTAAAAATATTTTGAGGAGCGAAAGAATATCGATTAACTGGTTGGAACAAAGAAATGGGGAAATAGGAAGTTTATTTTTGGAATATTTTTTTAACCTTGAACCAAGTTTATTTTTTGGAATATTTTTTTTTAACTTTGAACCAAGGCGGATTGAAAACTGTTTTACAGGATTTACTGTAAAATGCTTTTTCATAAAGGCGCAGATGTTTTCAATGGGGTTTTGCATCTTAAGAAGCAGAACCAAATCATGGCCATGATGTCATTTGTTTTCTTTTAGATGCCACAGAGGCAGCTACAATTCTTCGGATCATTGTTCTCTTGAAGACCACATTTAAATATTGAACTCGAGATTAATGTCTCAGGTCTCACCCATTCTAAAATCTTCATTAAAGGTTACAACTTCAAATGGAGTGAAGAATGCCAAGAATGCTAAGACAGATTACTGGGCTTCTAACTGGGCACTAAGCGTCTGTAGACTCTGTGGAACAGCAAAAGAGACTCCTCAGCACATCATCAGGAATCATTTCCTGAACCCCCGATAAGTTATTAAATTTTGCCTTTGCTCCAAGTCGCTTATTTTTTCTTGCGTTTAGGAAAGGCATCAACATTTTTGGACTGTTTGTACTGCGTCAGCCTCTTCCCAAGGAACATCTTTAACCCTTTCGACCCCGAATTTTATCCTCGATATTACTTTTTGGTATTTAAATCATGAAACACTTTCCTAAGAAGTGTGCGCACGACATTTGAAGTCGCCACGTCTCTTTGTTAGAGTTTTAGAGCTAGTTTACTTTTGAACAATTTTAGCTTAAACCGGGTTAACTAAATTTTGTATCAATATTTTTTTTATTACAGAAAAATTATTTCAAAATTATGGAAAAATATAAATTATCACTTTTTGATTTTATTTAACCATTATTAAAGAAACAGGGTTTTGATCAAACGCACCCAATTCGTAGACTTCAATTAGAACACAAACTTTTCCTGATATCGCTGCAAATTATTGGAAATTATTTTGGGGATAGCAGTAAAATGTTTGTAATTTGTTTTGAATTCACTTCTAAAAATATTTATTTGTTGGTGCCTACTTAAATTAAACCCATAGATCAATCGTAGCTTTTGCTATAAGATGACAAATATGTGAAGTTGCTCTCAGGCAACTTTGGGGTCGAAAGGGTTAACTTTTCAATCACTTTGGCTGCAACTGCATGCAACAATTTTGGTTTTTTTCTAGACTTGCTCAAGTAGACTTCCTCAAAGCGCTTTGCGTGAAGCTCATTTGGCAAACAGTCGCTCTTTTGAAAGAATTAGCAATGGTGTCATGGCAACAGTGGCATAAAAAAAATTCAAATGGAAACACCTTTCATTTTACTATTAAAAGCCACGAACATTTTCTTCTGAAACAAACTTTACACATTTATATCAACAACAACAACAAAAGCACACATACAACAAACCGGAAACAAGAAATTGCAGTCATTTTGTCAAATGCACAAACAAATGTGTGTTTCTTTTTCTCGATTTGTGCTGTTTTTCTCCCACTTTCTCTATGTGTGTGTTTTTTATGTTTGTTTGTAGCTGTTGCGGCTTGTAATTGCGATTTAATTAAGAAAATTGATAATTAGTTTTGACAGCGCCAAGAAGTGAAAGATGCCAGCCAAGTGTGCGCCGCAAAAGGACGACAACTAGCATTGTTGTTGTTTGTGTGTATGTGTGTGTGTGTGTGTGCACGCGACAACATCCGTTGCAGACTTTTGAGTGTGTTAAAAGTGCCGGATATTGCTGGCGGTTGCATGCGATCTGGCGCTGCTCTTCTCTGAGTGTCACCATGGCGTATGAGTAACTTTCATTTGCACCGCTTGTTGCCGCAAGGCGAATGCTTGACACGGTTGTTGGTGCAGCAGTGCAACTTATTGTTTTACTACACGGCGGCTGCTTGTATGTTTGTCCGTGTGTCTGTCTGTTTTTCTGCTTCTTCAGCTTTGTCTTTGCTTACAAGCAATGCTCTGCGCGCTTCTTTGTGGCGCTTTTGTTTTTTTTTTCAGCCATTTAATGACAGTAAGTTGTAATTAAATGGCTATTACTTTGCTTGAAATTGGCTAATGTAATCAAACAGTTATTTTATTAAAGCATTCCACCTCTAAATATATAAATTTATTTCATTTCTTTAGTTTTCTATTTTTATTTAGATTCACATTTATTTTTATTTATTAGATTCAAACATTCCACCGACTCTGACTCCGAACACATTCGACCCCACATGGCTTCCATCACTCGACTGCACAGCGTCAACAAATTACGTGCAAAATAAAACTTAGTTAACTCGAGTTTGTTGCACTCGAAAAACTCAAACTCGACTCACGTCAACTGCAGTTGCACAACACAAAATATCGAAACGAAGACAATATGGCCTGAGATGAATACGTTTGCCCTGACCCCTCGCCGCCCCAAAACAAAAATAAAATTGAATTAAAAAATAAAAAAAATATATAAAAACAAAATAAAAATTTTTACAAACAATTAATTTTTTTTATTAAACGCAAAACTTTAATTCTCTTTTTGGCCAGTTCAGCATTCAAGTTGCAAGTTTAGTTTAGAATTGATGGCAACAAGCAATACAACAATAATTCAGCGGGCCAACAAAAAAAGGAAAAAGCTCAAATACGAGAGACAACGCCACAAAAATGGGCGTTGCAAAGTCAAAAACTACGTTAAGCTGCAGTCAAGTGTGACCATCATGTACACAGCAAATGTGTCTATGTCGCACACACACACAGACGGACACACCTCCCGCCAGCGCTTCACATTTTTGTCACTGCATGTTTTCCGGTATTTGTGTGTGTGTGTGTGTCTGTTTGTTCCATATGTGTGCATCTCCCTCCGACTGTTAACTTTATTTGTACGAGTGCATTTCGTGCGAGTTTGCATGTGTTATTTGTTTAGTAACAAAACAAAACAAAACAAAAAAAGCAACATGCAACAACAAATAACTAGTAAAAGAGCTCAACTTGCTAAATTAAAAGTAATTTTTGTGCAACTGACACAACACACAAGCAACAACAGCCGGAAATTACGTACACACAGCACTCTTTATATGTGTGTGAGTGTGTGTGTGTGTTCTGCACAAAACCCTAACGGCAGTTAATGGTATTAAATTAAATGCATTTAAACTTCTCGAGTGCAAATTTTCTCAAAATTTCAGCACAACTTTAATTTAAAATTGGCCGCCACTGTGGTGTGCGATAATGTGACAGCGCCCTCTCGTGTTTGGTAGTTTAGTGCGATCAATAAAAAGTTGAGATCAGCTGGTTGATGTCTTCACCATAGCAGTCATGGTGCAAATTATTGTTAACATATCTTCACCATATTACACTGTGAATCGATCGATGTGAACAAAATTCACCACGTGAGATAGATTTTATTTGCTTCTAACATGCTTCTATGACGTTTGTATGTAATATTGGGCAGCGAGTATCTCATATCCCATATGGTCTAGTGGCTAGGATATCTGGCTTTCACCCAGAAGGCCCGGGTTCGATTCCCGGTATGGGAAATATTTTTTTTATTTATTTCTTTTAATGTCTGCATTTTAGAAACATTAAAATGATTTTTAGATATATTATTTTATTATATGTACAGTCCGACCGATTAATCGGCATCGGCTAGTATCGGCCAATAAAATTGGTATCGGCATCGGCTAGTATCGGCATCGGCTAAAAAAATAGGTATCGGTATCGGCCTTTTTTGGCCGTTATTGGTCGATGATGCCATCGGCCTATTTTTCTGATTTCATTTTTTTGTTTTCATTTTTTGTACCAACGGGTTCTTATACCCCTTTTTAGTAATGTATTTTTAGATACTGTTTAATATAAATGTTTCCTAGAAATGTTTTTTTTTTAAACTAGGTATTCTTAGAAACAGATTTTCTCGAAATGTCTATGCATTTCGTCTCTTAATGTGGATATCAGAGGCAGGGGCATTTAATTTTTCAATCTTATCCTTCTTTTTTAATTGGAAGCATTTTTTAACAGGCCTTTTATTTTTTCCAAATTTGTTTTCTGACTTCTTCCCACTGCATCTGTACAACGTTTCGCAATTTGAGAATACAAATTTTAATATAAAAATCGTAATTTTAAGTTGAATAAAAAACTGAATTTGTATGCAATATTTACGTCACTATTTTTGTTTCTCTCTTAGTGCATAAATGTGATATATTATGTTTTTTAATACATGTTAATGTATTAGAATTCTGAATTCTCTTGTTATTTTATTTAGTTTTTAATTATTTCTTTTCTCGTTGTTTTGTTATTTTGTGGTGAATATTACAAGCAATATGTAATAGATCCTTTTGCTATTTTATAAAATAGAATGTGTTTTTGATTGAATTCATTCGTGTTATTTTTTCTATGTAATCGGCATCGGCATCGGCCGATTTTCGCCCTTTCGGCCGATTAATCGGCATCGGCCAAACTCGCCCTTCCGGCCGATTAATCGGCATCGGCAGCGGCCAACCAATTTGGTATCGGCCGGACTCTAATTATATGTGTCTCGATATTACTTTTTGGTATTTAAATCATGAAACAAACAAATTTTGTATCAATATTTTTTAATTACAGAAACATTATTTAATATGTATGGAAAAATACAAAATTATCCGTTTTTGATTTTATTTAACCATTATTAAAGAAACAGAGTTTTGATCAAACGTGCGCAATTCGTAGACTTCAATTAGAACACAAACTTCCCCTGATACCGCTACAAATTATTGGAAATTATTTTGGGGATAACAGTAAAATTTTTCTAATTTGTTGGTGCCTACTTAAATTAAACCCATAAATCAATCGTAACTTTTGCTATAAGATGACAAATAGGTGAAGTTGCTCTCAGGCAACTTTGGGGTCGAAAGGGTTTATCTTTTTTTTTCTATTCTATCTATTTTTTTAAATTATTTTTTAATATTTTTAACAAATCTTTTTTTCGAATCCAAATTGGAATGACATATAACAAAATTATTTGAAGAGAGTAAGAAAGTACGTAAGAGAGTTTGTCAGATTGTCAAAAAAAAATTGTGTTTTTATAAATGAAAGTAAGTCAAGCTTATAAGTCAGTTTTTAGTTAGTTAATTAGTTAGTTAGCTATTTAGTTAGGTAGTGAGTTAGTCGAAGTAATGAGAAAATTTGAAAGTTCATAGAAATATTCAATAAAAAATGGGGAATAAATGAAAATATGGAATACCCAATTGAAGAAAAATTCAATAATGCTCAATTAAGGTATCATGGCACGTTAGAAAGGGGAATTTTTAATGATTTACAAAATTATTTATTTTTCAGCTCTTTTATTATCAATCTTTTTGAAATTTTTTTACAATATATTGAAGGTGTAAGGAACACAAATTGCGGACACTTAATCTCCGATTCGGCTAACCTCAAACAAAAAACAAAAAATATTCATAATTATTAAGCTTTCGGACACAGGAATTCACCAGAAAAATAAAAAAAAACGCTAAAAATAAAAGGATAGGAGCTTTTTGAAAAAAAGTGTCAAAAATTTACTGCGTTTTTCACCTTTTTCCCCAGAAAAAGTACTTTAAATTAAAAATTTTTCTTCAATATTGTGGTGGATTCTTGTAAAAAATAAGTTAACCCTTTCCCGTCAATTTCCACATTTCTTGAGGTAAAAATTTTTCCTTCAAAATATTGAACATTTTAGCAATAAAATACAAAAAAAATTTAAAAAAAATCATTTTGGTTGAGAGTTACATCATCATCTTCATCAATTTTGTACGATATCGCTCCTTCGCTGCAAGAACGTCATAACTTAAAACTACATCATTCCGAGAAAATTCAATTTTAAAGTTTACCATTACAGGCAGTTCAAGGTATCAAAAAATGTTTCATGTCGTCTTGTGAGCAAAGTATTGAATATTTTACAAAGTGGTTTTGACAGATAAAAGATCATATGCAGATACACACAGGGTTGTCATAAACTGAAAACAATTTTTTTTTTAGTTATGACGTTCTTGCAGCGAAGGAGCGATATATCGTACAATGGTCCGCAAAGGAGTAAAAATTCATGAATTTTTGGTTTCGGTTTTTTAAGTTTTATGAACAATTCATTGATTTTTTTGATAGAAAACATAAATTATAACAACAAAAAATCAAAACGTGATTTCATTTTGATCGAAAGTTATATATATTATATATATAAACAATTGAGTCACATTTATTCGGCCTTATATAACCGTTGTTGTTGTTGCAAAGCCCTTTTCCTCTCAAATAAAAACAGAATCAATTAAAATTCATACAGTTTTACAGAAAGACACTGAATATAGCACCTTCTTATTATCGTAGTGGGAGTGGCAAGTACACATGTCTAACCTCACATAACCTGTGTCTGCCCATTAAAACACAAAATCGTCTAGTAATTCTTA
>OZ057400.1:119208617-119323617 GCA_964056695.1 Melieria picta
TCTTTTAAATATTTAAAGATGAAAAGACCTTTTTGCTAATGTGGGAACGTACATACGATGCATAGTGATTGAAAATGTTGACAAATTATAGGCTATGGGGGGGTTCTGACACCCTAAACCCCTCCCTTGGCTACGCCCCTGGTGCACTATATCCAGACACGACTGCATATGCAACAAAATTAAAAAAAAGCAGATCGAACGCAACATTTGCGTCTCTCCCCGACGGGGAATTGAACCCCGGTCTCCCGCGTGACAGGCGGGGATACTGACCACTATACTATCGAGGACTTGTGGGGCTTGTTGCTCAAAGTCATTTAAAACTGACTGGGTGCATTTCACAATCACGATCAATAGACTTTTGAGAAAACATTTGAGTAAACATTTAAATATATTACTTACTTTTGAGAAAACATTTGAGTAAACATTTAAATATATTAGCCCATCAAAAAAACAATTCAACTCAACCCGTTATGATTGGGTACGCACACTAAATATCTACGAAAGAATCACAACAAAAAAATTTTTCAAAAATCAATGCTTTCCCAATACTTCAATACTTTTTCCCATAAATCCATACGAAATACACATTTCCAACTTCTTAAAAAATTTCATTCTTATTATTATCTTCTTTTACTGGAAAAATACTGCCTATCTGTTCTTAAGTTAATTGCGTTGCTTCTGAGAACTGCGAAAATTTATAAACGAAATTTCATAAAGTTGTGTAGATTTTTAATTCTATTGTTATATGTAATTATTTAATTTTTCCTATATTAATGCAAGAAAGTTAACTTCATTCAAAGAGTTTCCCCCATCTACTATATTTTCAAATGCAATTTTTAATTCATTTTTTAAACACTTAACCAAAGCCATACATTCTCTCCTGACACTCTATTAGCGATATTATTTCGCCATAAATTTGTCGCCCTACATTAAAAATTTTGTATTGCAGTTAGTGCATGAAAATAACAAAAAAACATCATAGTGGAAATTTATAATAGCGCGTATGATGAATGCACTCGGAGCGCTCAAGCCAATAAAATCGTCCAAGTGAACAACGCAAAAGCCCTGACATTTTACGCCATTTACAACATCTGTTATGGTTTTCGCAGCAGTTTTCGATTAGGTTTTTGCAATATTGCAAAAATGCCATGCACAAAAATATATCTCCATATCTATGTACAATGCAAACCATATATGGAAACGATGCGCCTGCCACCCCAAGTGCCTCATCAAAGCGAGACCGACCCTCTATAATGTGCCATATTTACACGCATTACAACGAGTCAACAGCCCACTAACCCTCCGCTGCGCTGCGGCCGCTCTGATGCAGCAGATCCTGCATGCACCACGCACGTCCTGCGATTATCGAGCAAACCACACGGTGCGGCTTGTACGCGACCCATAGCACCAGCGGTAGCGTAATTTAATTTATGAAAATAAATTTCATAAAATTTTATTTACTGCATCGGCAGCGCGAACCAAAGTACGGCACGAAAGTAAAAGGCCACGCAAATAGGATTAAGGCTCATTGAGTTAAATATCTTCGCGTAGCTCAAGCGCTTATTATGAATTTTCTTTTTTTAATTTTGTATTTGTATTGAAATTTAGTCGTTGGCATAGTGAACAGGGCTTCAGTTGGATATCACGAGCAAAACTAAAAAAATTGTAAAAATTAGTTTCACAAGAAAATTGTATTTAAGAACTATGGAAACGTGGAAAAATTTTCTATTCATACATTGAACACTTTTTCTGTTTTAAAACAAATGGTAATTAAAAAATAGTATGGAAAAATGTTATGTTCCTACAGTGTTGCCAGATTAGGAGATTTCTTCTTAGATTTAGGAGATTCTTTGGATTTGGATTCTTGGATTTCTTTTAGGAGAATTTTTCGAAGGAAGAATCGTTTAGGAGAAAATACAGGAGATTTTGATGGTGATACATTTGACATCATTAGTTGCACTGAAGTCTTGAATATTGAGAGTTAAAGTGCCTAATTTAATTTATTAAATTATATACCTCAAAGTGTATAATTTATGCTATGAATGAAAGAAGTTAAAAAAGCGAATTTCAAACCGATGTAATTTTTTATATATTTTGTTTTTGTTAAGTTGTTGTGGTTAAGCTGAATAAATGTGTAAAAATATTTTATTTTTATGAAGTTTTTTTCAGGAAGTTTATTTTCTTAGTTTATAATGACAAAAATGTAAAAAGAAATGTTAGGAGATTTTTTAAATTTTTTGGAGGAATTTTCATTTTTTTTTTTAAGATTTAGTAGAAAGTCATTTCAGGCATCTGGCAACACTGTGTTCCTATATCACTTCGTTCACTTTCGTTTGTCTTAAAACAAATCGTAGAATTGTTGAGGTTTGCTGGGGGAAATTATGGCTCATCTCCTCTTGATTTGACACCATCGGCTTGTCACACTTTCTGTAGTCTCCAGACTCAACTGAATCGATTTTTTTCAGTGTTCATAAACGAATAAAACAAGGTTTTTATTATTAAAAATGTCAATGATATTAAGAGACACATTTTTGAAAGCGCTTATTTGATATGTTTTGGTTCTGAAAGTTCAAAATAGAAATTTAAGTCAAACGCTTTGTTTTGTTTAAAATGTGTATACACCTAATTCTGTTTTTACGCGGTCTATTTTTACACGTTTTTGATTTAACACGGTTTGAAAATACAAAAATTTAAATTTTTTACACGATTTTATTCCATTTAGCACGATTCAAAATCTTTTGGGCTTAAATTTTTTTTGTCAAATTTAATTTTTGCGAAATATGTTCACATCAAAAATTTAGGGAAATCCCCTTTTTGTGAATACAAACAAATTTACTTGTCAGACAACATAGCTGTTTTACATAATTGTTTTTAGTTCCTGGACTTGTCAAACATTTAATTTACATTATTTTAAGCTTAGAGTGCATATCTTTGTTTCTTTAATAACTATGCTTGTGTAAATACACATTATATATGTGATTTAGTAAAATAAACATGAATACTTGTTCTTAAAAAATCCTTGTTTTTCACTAATTTCAATAGGTTTTAGAGATAAGGAACCAATCACCTATTTTTGCATACGATCAATGTCTTTTTACACGGTTTTTCCTGGAACCAATCTACCGTGTAAAAACAGAATTAGATGTATCCTTAAAATTTCAAAGTTCTTTAGAAAAAAAGAAAAACTGATTATGCCAGGTAACTATAAATGACTTCTTAATTATTTATCAACATTTGAATGGGTCAAAAGTACTGTTGCACAGTGTGATTCAACTCAACTGTCTTAATCTACCGATTCTTAGGCCCTCCAGGCGGGCTTTGATAATGCCAATACGTGGTTTTCCCTCAGTCGTTTGTCTCTAAACATTAATAAATGCTTTCATTTGTTATTTTCGTACAACAATACTGTTCTTCTTTAAATCTTCAATACATATATGTTCCATCAGTAATGCTCCTTGTATTATACTTTTAGATAATATTTAAAACTTTATATAGTCAATAGTCTCAAAATTGTGCAATAACTATTTAAATTATAAAGTTTACTACAAAAATAAAAATCGTAATCTGTGCTTCAGACCTTCTATTGCATTTCAAATACTTATTTGAAATCTTTTACCGAAATTTAGTATTTGAGCAAGCAATCCAAGCAATCTTTGACGGAAAGTTTCCTTCGTATGCCATGATAGTTTTTTAGTTAGATTCTTACACTCTCCTTTACTTTACACTTGTCTTGTCCGTTCAAATTTAGAGTTTGTCTCATTTATTTGGAGGCCACATGCCCCGTGAATTGCTTGGAAGATATCTGGAAAGTCTTTCTACGCTTTGCACTGAAATTTCTGCACTTTCAGGAACCAGCGCCAGCGCTCATTTTACGGTGTAAGCTCATAAATTTGAAAACCCTAAATATATAAGAACATTTTGATGAGAAAGAAAAGAAATAAATAAGTATTAAAAACAAGACATAAATTAAAAAAATATATTTTGATTAGAAAGAAAAATGGCAGAGTGTAACTCAAACTAAAATATCTGATTACTTTTAATAAATATTAAAAAAAATTATAAAAATCATCAATCAATCAATCGTTATACGGACAAGGAATTTTCTATATAATAAAAAAATATACTATAAGTTTCTATACAAAAATTTACTAGTTCCATGTGCATTCGCTTTGGTGAACTTTGTACATAAAATAAAAATAAATAAAATAAATAAAATAAATAAAATAAATAAAAATATATATAAATTAAAAAAAAAATATTGTTTAGAAAGAAAAATGGCAGAGTGTAACTCAAAATGAAATGTCTTATTACGTTTAATAAATATTAAAAAAAAATCATAAAAATCATCAATCAATCAACCGTTATACGGACAAGGAATTTTCTATATAATAAAAAAATATAATATAAGTTTCTATATAAAAATTTACTAGTTACATGTGCGTTCGCTTCGGTGAACTTTGTACCTAAAATAAAAAAATAAAATAAATAAAAAATATATAAATTAAAAAAAATATTTTGATTAGAAAGAAAAAAATGGCAGAGTGTAACTCAAAATAACATATCTGATTACTTTTATAATAAATATTAAAACAAAATCATAAAAATCATCAATCAATCAACCGTTATACGGACAAGGAATTTTCTATATAATAAAAAAAATATAATAAAAGTTTCTATATAAAAATTTACTAGTTCCATGTGCATTCGCTTTGGTGAACTTTGTACCTAAAATAATAAAAAATAAAATAAATAAAAAAATATAAATTAAAAAAACAATATTGTTTAGAAAGAACAATGGCAGAGTGTAACTCAAACTAAAATATCTGATTACTTGTAATAAATATTAAAAAAAAATAATCATAAAAATTATCAATCTTTACACGGATAAGGAATTTTCTTTATAATAAAAAAATATAATATAAGTTTCTATATAAAAATTTACTAGTTTATTTACTAGTTTACTAGCTAGTGGTGAACTTTGTACCTAAAATAATAAAAAATTTAAATTAAAAATTTTAAGAAAAAATACTTTTGCATTTACTTACGCAATTTAAACACTGACCACATAAAGTCAAAGAGAGTGAGTGAGCGAGACAGCAAAATGGAGAGGGAAAAACCGAAAAACGTAATGTAGAATTGCGATTCTCAAGCATTTTCTTTTCGCGTGCCATTCATGTGCAATGTGAAGTAAACGCTTACGAACTTTGAAAGCCACCATTGGTACGCTTAACCCATTAAGCCCTGAGCGTTGGGTTTGCGCAACGTTTGGGAATTTCGCTATATTAAGTAATTCATAAAGACATAAGACTTTAAAATGGATAGAATTGGATTAGAATTGATCGTTTTAGATTCTGCCATAATCAAATTTTAAAATTATTTAAATATTCATACGTTTTTTTCGATCCAAAGTCAAAGGTTTTTTTTGGGGAATTTTTGAAATTCAATCAAAAATACTTATTCTTCAAACCTATCAAAATCCCTTAGTGGGCTGCATTTTGCAATGCTAAACTATTTAAAAATAAGTTTTGAAAATTTTTTTTTTTATTTTTGAAACAAAAAATATGCTTTAAGTTTTGTGTTGCGCGAATGCAACGTTGGGCCTAAACACTGCCAATTTTCATACAACGCAACGCGTGAAAATGTCAAAATCCAAGCAGCTGATATTTTATTGGCACATTTTATTTTCCGCAAATGTTTGATTTTGTTTATTTGTGTAATGTTTGCGAAAAACATGACAAAAAAAACATGGTATGAATTTTTTGCTTGATTTTTTTTTCTTGATTAGGTCAATTAATAAGATTGTGTAAAATTTTATGGAAATCGCACAAGCCTTTTTGGGGTTAGGTTTTAATGGGTTAACCCTGAAATGTATCGGTCCGTTTATATACAAATCTTCAAATTAAACCCCGATATAAAGTTTTAAAATGACAAGTAAATCCAAAGTCATTTTGCTACAATTTAATAGTAATTTCCTTCAAAGTCCTTTTCTGCTAGTAAAAATAAAAACCAACCTTTATGAAACACACACAAAACTATTTATTGCATTTGAGGGTTAATGCCGTTTGAGAGTCGCTGCTGTAGAAAATTGTGCAGTCATTCGTCTGGCATTCGGCCGGTGCGTGACAAATGCAACTAAATTATTGCAGCAATCAAATCGAGCAAAACAAGAAACCGAACTTTGACTTTTCAGCTGCATTTCGTTTACAGTTTGTGAGAGTGGAATATTTTTCTCTTTGTCGTCGTTACTTAATTTACCAAATGTTAAGTGGACAAACTTTTGAAACTTTTTACTGTCGACATTGGAATGGTTGAGGAGGAGGTGAAGTGACTGTTGTTGCAGTACACACGGCAGCAGCGATATTTATTGCACTGTCAACGACAATGCAAAGTTACTTGGTGCAGTTGTTGTTGGCTTATGCCAGCTGACATTCCTTGCCTGCCGCTGCACTAACTGGCTTTTAATTTTCTCGCTAGTGTGGGCGTGCCGCTAATGTGTCACACACCGTCCGCCCGGCCACTGGGCCGCGTGTGCTGCGTGAGTTGATTAATCAGCGGCATTTAAATGTTTTTTATTTGTGTAGTTGACGCTGCCATTTATTATGTTTCATGCATCATTGCTGTTGACATTTTCAAGGGTCTGTCATTAATTTCGTTATCCTTGCGTCGGGGTTTTCCGCAAAACTATTGCTTTCGTAGCTCGTTGTTGGATCACAATTATTTTTATTAACTGCGCCGATTGGGCGCCGATAATGACGTGCAATTTGGTCATAAAGCACAGGCCAGCTGTCAAAACTTGACAATACAATATTTACGTAAAAAAGTTAGGTTACGGGTGAATGCATTTTTTTGTTTGTTCATTCATGTCAATAGGAAAGTATGTATTTTTTTGTTTATTAAGTGTGGCGTTTAAGCGTAGATAGATAGAAGTGGCTGCTTCCAGCGGAGCTCACACAGCCCGTAGAAGCTTCCTGTAATCACAAATTTGTTAGACTCTGATCCTCTGGTATTGAATAGTCTATAAATAGTCCAATCTGTTAAATTCTTTACATTATAAGTGGAAGAAGGGCAGAGAGAGAGTGCAGGACGTGTATATGAAAAATTGAATTTTCTTCCTTCTTATCCATACAACGCCTCTAGAAATTATTAGAAAACAATTGTGGCAGATGGATTTAGAAAAATAAGATTTCATACTAAAAAGACTTCTCAGACAGTTTTGTAATTGCTTAACTCAGTTTTGTTTGAGAGCGCTTTGAAAATGAACACCAGCAAAGAGAAATCACGTCATATTTTACTCTTTTTCTTCGATAAAGGCGAAGACGCAAGTCAGGCAGCTGAAAATGTAAATAGTGTTGAGTGTTTTGATACTGTTACAGCCAATCAAACGCACTTTCGGTTTCGTTCCGGTAATTTAGATATCAAAGATGCATCACGCTCCGAAAGGTCAATGGCCGAAAATGTCAATAAAATCACAGAATCGTCGAGTTCAGCCGTCATCTAAATACTGCTTTGATTGTCTAGCAGCTAATCATTGAACAAAAAACCGTTTTCAACCACTTGAATAAAACTGAATACAAAAAGAAGCTTCATAAATGAGCGCCAGACTACTTAAGGTATCATGGCACGTTAGAAAGGGGAATTTTTTATGATTTTCAAAATTATTTATTTTTCACCAATTTTTTTGTGTTCCTTAAACTTTCAATATATTGTAACAAAATTTTCAAAAAGATTGATAATAAAGGAGCTGAAAAATAAATAATTTTTTAAATCATTAAAAATTCCCCTTTCTAACGTGCCATGATACCTTAAGGCAAAAATACCTCATGGATCGAATTTGCACCTGCGAATCGCTGCTGAATCGCAACAAATGAACCTATTTCTCAGGCATATGGTGACTGATGATAAAAAGTGGAATTCCTAAGAGAGCATCAAATGAAAACAGTCGTGGTCACGTTGCAATGAGCCGGCGAAAACGTTAGCCAAGCCAGGATTGACGGTCAAAAAGTTTTGCTATTGGATTGGCAGGAAATCATCTTCTATGAACTCGTCACCTATGGTCAAACAATTGGAGTGTCTGAAGGACAGGAAAGGCAGGATTTGAAGTATAAAACTTATGGAAATGTTATCTTCAGTAACACAGTGCAACACTAAAAAAAGGGACAAGGTCAAACATGTCTCATTCGATAGAGGACCTCAGTAGGTGAAAAAGTACCAAGGGATTTTTTCCGGGATGTTCGAGTGTTTTTTTAAATGCAGTTTAAAGATGGCGGCTTAGTGCCCCTTACTGAAACTTTTAAAACATCATATCTCTTGACTCAAATGTCGGAAAGGGATCATTTTTACGTCAAATGAAAACCAATAATATGGAGTCGAAGAAAAAATATCCTTTTTCGAAAAATTTTATGAAAAAGGATATGAAGGACCTCAAATAAATTTTTATCTTTGAATATCCTGGAAACCGTGAGAGCTAAATTTATATAAGTGACTTCTGGTAAAAAAGCATTCAAACATCTATACTGCTTATAAGTTTCATGTAAATCACTTTTACAGTTAAGCCACTACAACGATTAAAAAAATGTGCTTTGCAACATTCGATGTTTTTAGTAAGCAACTGCGAGATAT
Source organism: Melieria picta (assembly GCA_964056695.1). NCBI lineage: Eukaryota > Metazoa > Arthropoda > Insecta > Diptera > Ulidiidae > Melieria > Melieria picta. The sequence goes on from OZ057400.1 coordinate 119,217,237, forward strand.
TCTGTACATAAAAACATGAAAGTATAAAAAACAGTAGTGTATTCGTAAAAAACAAAAGCATTGATAAACTATGCAGATTACTTTCGGAAAAATTTCTGCCAATCTTGGAACCCAGAACCGTCGCAAGTCCCCTAAATTTCTGTATAAAATACCAAACCCAATCCGTGATTCCACGTAGCTTAGTATGAAGCTGTCAAGTAGAGTGCTTGAGAGACTTGTTACAACTAAGAGCAGTCTTTAAAGCTGCATCCAGAGTCCTAAGCTCAGATTGGCTGTCCACTGATATCAAAAAATCAACATCAATATGCCAATATTCAATTATCCTAAGCCAATTTGAAGCCACAGATTTCAGTGATGTCAGTCAAGAAGACACTGCAGTGACCGAAAAGTCGTATGAACCAAAATTTTCACATTTGAAAAAGTATGAACCCCCAAAATTCGCATCACAATATTACACAACACCGTGCGACAGTACTTTTGACACATCCAAAAAATTATATAGGCGTTAAATTAGAGGTCATTTATAGCCCCATGGCATACTCAGTTTTTCATTTTCTGATCCGTTGTCATTTTAAAAGGACTTTAAAGTTCAAGTACATACACAATTCAAAGATTTTTTTTTAATATTTAATGAAAGAAAAAACTTGTCACTTTATGACTACATTTTTTATTTTGAACTTTCAGGACCAAAATATATCAGTAAGTAATATGTTCTATAATACCTCAACATTTTATTTTTTTTTTTAATCTAATTTCGTAGGCAAACAATTATTGCCTATTTGTGAACCAATTTTGATAGAAGAATAAAATTTTGAGGTATTATACTACATACCAAGATCCAAAACATGTAATTTTTCCAAAAGGATTCGTTAGAAAACTTGAAACATATCGAAGAATGCATCTTTGAAAGGACCTAAGTGGTATATTTTAGTCTTAAAAGTTAAAAATAGGAAAAATAGTCTAAAAGCGACAATTTTCTTCGCCCATTTGATACCCATATCTCCATCATTGTATAGGGTTTTCCAACAAGAGGTGTTATTTTGAATCACCCGGTATTTCGGTAGCTGTCACTTTTGAAGCTTTTATTCTTTGACATTTGACAAGTAGAAACTACGCCATTACTAAAAATGGAACGATACACGCTTCAACAACGCATTGAAATTATTAAAATTCACTACAAAAATGGTGAAAATCTTGCAGTCACAGTTCGCAAAACTAAAGCATTTTTGGGTCGTCGTGAAGCACCTTGTCGGACCGCAATACAGAAATTGGTGGAAAAATTCGAGCTGCTGGGACAAGTTAGTGATGTGAAGAATAAAACCCGTGCACGTCGCTCAAGAACAACTGAAAATATTGCTGCTGTAGCCCAAAGTGTTGAAGAAAACCCAGGTTTGTCGATTCCTCGTCGTTCTTTGGAATTGGGCATTCCAAAAACGTCATTACACCGTATTTTGCATAAAGACTTGGGTCTTAAGGCTTATAAAGTTCAGTTAACACAAGAACTCAAGCCGACCGATGATCAACAACGTCGTGTCTTTGCTGATTGGGTCCTTGAAATGCATGAAAATGATCCGGAATTCCATCGAAAAATCATCTTGACTGATGAGGCCCATTTCCACCTCGGTGGCTACGTCAACAAGCAAAATTGTCGCATCTGGGGCTCGGAAAACCCAAGAGTTATTGTTGAGAAGCCTCTCCATCCTCAACGTGTGACTGTTTGGTGCGGTTTATGGCCCGGCGGGGTCATTGGACCTTACTTTTTCGAAAATTAGGTTGGATCAACAGTTACGGTGAATGGATTGCGCTATCGAGAGATGATTAATGATTTTTTTATGGTCGGAGTTGGATGGTATTGATCTGGACAACGTTTACTTTCAACAAGACGGCGCTACGTGCCACACAAGCAACGAAACCATTGCTCTTTTACGGGAAAAGTTTCCGGACCGTGTTATCTCTGGAAGAGGTGATCACAATTGGCCACCGAGATCTTGTGATTTAACACCTTGCGACTTCTTCCTTTGGGGCCACGTGAAAGATAAGGTGTACGCCAACAGCCCAGCGTCGATTCAAGACCTCAAAGATAGAATTCGTGAGGCTATCGAGGACATAGGGCAGCCACTTTGCGATTTGGTTATGGAAAATTTCATGAAAAGGATATGGTCCTGTAAGCGTGGTCGTGGTGGCCATTCGGCTGATGTTGTTTTTCATTATTAAGGGCATACCTTCCTTTTTATTATGAAATAAACATCCGATCATTTATCTCAAAAAATGGCATTTTTCTTTGAATACCAAAATAACACCTCTTGTTGGAAAACCCTATACAACCGCAAATATTTAAATAAATTCCTTGAAATATTTATGTCCTTGTAATTGTAAATTGTAAAGTCTTTTTAAAGGGACATCGGATCAGAAAATGAAAAACTGAGTATGCCAAGTTACTATGGCCTCTTATTTTACGCCTATATAACCTTTTGGATAGGTCTTGACAAAAGTGGTTTTTTGTTGCACGGTGTTATAAAATGAATAGCATTATATTTCCCACCAGGATGGACATGAGAGAGTCTCTTCGATAATGGCTTAAAGTTTCCCCTAAGAGTTGCCAACCCCATCCAATGTCAAGTTCAACAATCTTGGCGTTTCGCTTCGCACCGCCCATTCGTTTAGCTCAGCGACGGCCCCCGCACATTCGAAGCGACCGCTGAACCCGCACCGCTGCCAGGGCGAACCTTTTCATTTCGTTAATTACAAAATACAAATATGAGCATTTGCAATTTGATTTCATTTCATCTCATTGCATTGCCACACTCGAATACAACACACTCGAATACTCGCACCGAAAACACCATCACCATCACACCAAAAACAACAACAAAAACAACGCTGATGAGTAGAGCACTTGCCACATTACATGGCGCGTGTACGTTCCTCAGATGGCATTTTGTGCAAATATCTGCCGAATATTCATGCGGCCCGGCCAACGCGGCTGGCAGCAGTGGGAGTCGGAGTCGGACACATCTCGTCGCACAAACAGAGTTTTTCCATAAAATCGGGCAACATTTGCAGGCGATTTTTGCACAAATAAAACTTCGACAGCGGCAGACATACGAACTGGCAGTCGAACAGACGGTCTGTCTCGCTGGACAGCGCATGAAATGTGGAATGATGTGGCTGCTTGAGCATTGGGCGCAACGCCCGACAGCGCTGTCTGTCTGCTGGTTTGCCCCTGACCGTGAACTGGTCGTGGTCGTGGCCATGGCAATGTGTGTCCGTCCGGCGTTTTCCCGCACTGTAAATTTACATAAAAATCGCATTACACTTAACATCCACTTTGCTAAACGAAGCATGCAAATTCAACTGTGCATGTTGCGGGGCGTGGCAGGGTTATATGTACATATTTTGTATTCGGTTTGTCATTTTCAGTGGTTTTTCTCGCATTGCTCTCACATTGATTCTGCAAAACGGCAGCGTAATCATCGATTTGGCAACTTATGCACACATCGATATTATATATATATCCTTTATCTATATATATTATATATAGATGTACTATATATGCAATAACCAGACACATTCGAGTGTTTAAGTCGATCTAAGATGATTTTGTCGATACTTTGCACTTAACCCAATAAAGCCAGGTACCAGTTCCGCCAATACGATTTTGATACAATTTCATACACGACCTGGAATTAACCCAAAATGATCAGAAACAAAATTTCAGCTTTCTATCTCTGCACGTTGCTGAGATATTCATTGGGTATTTTTCCATACTTTTTTCCATACTTTTTAAAGTGATCAGCTAAACACGTGAACAAAAGATGTATTGTTTACAGGTGAGTTAGGAGGCAGATTTTTGTGAAGTTCTAAGGCCACTACGTTTCGCCACATTTTCCACCTCCGGAAAATTCACAATTTTTGAAGTCTGGTAACTCTAGCTAGATGGCGGAATTTTAGGGTGACCTCCACTAGACTAAGGTAGTTCCATCTTTACCCCAACCATCCCTATCAATGATTTTGAGATATCTCTACCACGAACTTTTCTGTGAGTTTTTTAAAAAGTCAGTTTTCATGGGTAAAATTTTACCCATTAGGCAGCAATGGGTTAAGCATGATCAGCTTAGTAGCGCCACACATTTGAAATAAGGAACAAAATTCCGTTCTATTCTCTTGGTATATTTAATAGTTTTGTAGATGATAACATATCGGCGACATATTTTAGATATCCATCGAAAAATCCATTTGAAAATTGTATTTAACTATAAATTATTTGATTTTATTTGTTTTGAAATTTGTTTTTAAATTTATATTGATTTGATTTGATTTCGGTTGAATTAATTTATTTGAATTTGTCTTGAACTTATTTGAATCTATTCAAAAATTGTATTTTATTTTGATTTATTTAATTTGTATTTGCATTTATTTTCATTTATTGCTATTTTATTTCATCTGAGAAAATTTTAGTTAATTTGAATTAGTTTTAGTTTTCATATATTTGGTTTAATTTTATCTTAATTTTTTAATTAATTATCTTTAATTTTAATTTAATTTTTAATTAATTATCTTAATTTTTTCTATTCATTAAAATTGATTTGAATTCATCTCATTCGATTCAAAAATTTTATTTTCTTTTGATTTATTTAAACTGATTTGTATTTACATTTTTTTATTTATTGTTATTTTATTTGATCTTAGTTAATTTGAATTAATTTAAATTACATTTCATTTTCATATATTTGGTTTAAATTTATTTATATTTATTAAAATTGACTACAATTCATCTGATTGTATTTGGATTTATTATTTGAACTCTTCTAAATTTATTTTATTTATTTTTATTTAATTATTTTATTTTTATTCATTTATTTTTATTTTTATCAATTTATTGATTTTATTTTTTATGTATTTATTTATTTATTTGAATTAGTTTTAATTTTTCTTATATTTGGTTTAATTTTATCTTAACTTTTTAATTAATTATCTTTAATTTTAATTTAATTTTTAATTAATTATCTTAATTTTTTAATTTTTTCTATTTATTAACATTGATTTGAATTCATCTCATTCGATTCAAAAATTTTATTTTCTTTTGATTTATTTAAACTGATTTGTATTTACATTTTTTTATTTACTGTTATTTTATTTGATCTTAGTTAATTTGAATTAATTTAAATTACTTTTAATTTTCATATATTTGGTTTAAATTTATTTATATTTATTAAAATTGACTACAATTCATCTGGCTGTATTTGGATTTATTATTTGAACACTTCTAAATTTATTTTATTTATTTTTATTTAATTATTTTATTTTTATTCATATATTTTTATTTTTATCAATTTATTTATTTTATTATTTATGTATTTATTTATTTATTTGAATTATTTTTAATTTTTCTTATATTTGGTTTAATTTTATCTTAATTTTTTAATTAATTATCTTTAATTTTTATTTAATTTTTAATTAATTATCTTAATTTTTTAATTTTTTCTATTTATTAAAATTGATTTGAATTCATCTCATTCGTTTCAAAAATTTTATTTCCTTTTGATTTGTTTAAACTGATTTGTATTTACATTTTTTTATTTATTGTTATTTTATTTGATCTTAGTTAATTTGAATTAATTTAAATTACATTTAATTTTCATATATTTGGTTTAAATTTATTTATATTTATTAAAATTGACTACAATTCATCTGATTGTATTTGGATTTATTATTTGAACTCTTCTAAATTTATTTTATTTATTTTTATTAAATTATTTTATTTATCAATTTATTTATTTTATTATTTATGTATTTATTTATTTATTTATTTATTGATTTATTGATTTATTTATTTATATATTCATTTATTTATTTGTATATTTATTTTTTTATTAATTTATTTATTTATTCATCAATTAGTTTTTTCACATATAGACTACTAAAAGTTACTTTAAATAGAAGTAATTATAAGCAGTTTTGGCTATGTAGCAATGAAATTAATTTAGACTTTAAACTCTTCCTACTTTCTGAGAATTGTGAATTATATATTATATTTTATATTTTATGTGAGTATATTTGAATTTATTAAATTTATTTGTATTTGTTTAATTTTTAGTTTCATTCATATTAATTTGTATCATTTATATGAATTTGTTTGATTTAATTCGAATTTATTTGAATTTGTTCGATTTGATTTGATATTATTTGTATATATTTAAGATCATTTCAAATTGTTCAAATTTATTTAAAATTATTTTAATTGTTTTTACTAATATTATTAATTTATTTATATTAGTATTTATTTTGAATTTAATTTTAATTTATTTAATTCTATTTAAAATTAATTGAAATTATTTGAATTTATTTTACTATATTTTTTTAGTTTATTTGAAAGTATTTAAAGTCATTTAAATCTATTTTGAATTGATTGCAATTGTATGAATTTATTTGAGTTTACTTGAAATAGTTTGTATTTATTGGAATCTATTTTATCTCATTTGAGTTAATCTGAGTTAAATCGAATTTATATAAATTTATTTAAATTTTCTGGATTTTTTCAAATTCATTAGAGTTAATTTAAGGTAATTTTAATGTATCTACATACATATATGAATTTATTTGAATTAATTGAAATTTTTTAATTCATGTCATTATTATATTTTTATATGAATTCATTTGAATTCAATTCATTTATTTACATTTTGTGTGTTCATTTAAAAGTTATTTGAATGAATTTTAATTTATTGAAATGTATTTAAATTCTTTCAGATTCATTTGAGTAATTCAAATTTATATTAATCTACTTGAATTTATATGGATTTATTCCAATTGATTTGATTTCATTTAAGTTAATCTTTTGAGTTCTTTGGAATTTGTATTTTTTTTTTATTTTTTATGTTTTTATATGAATGTATTTAAATTTATATGAATTTGTTTGAGTTCAATTGAACTTTATTTATTATTGTTCGATTTATTTGAATTTATTTAAAACTATTTCATTTTTATATTTTATTTAAATTTTTTGGAAATTATTAGAATATGATTGGATTGATTTGAAATTTCTTTAAATTAATTGAAATGATTTGAATTCATGTAAGTTTGAATTTGAATGTATTTGCATTGATTTGTTAAATTTTATTTATTTATTTATAAGGAATTATTGTGCTATAAATATCACAATGAGTATATGTAGGTTAAGGAAACTGGCTTCGTGGCCTTCGTCCTTGATTTGTTAAATTTATTTGCATACATTTAAGTTAATTTAAACTCATTTGAGATATTTTCTAAATTAATTGATATGATTTGAATTGATGTAAGTTTATTTGAATGTATTTGCATTGATTTATTAAATTCATTTGCATACATTTAAGTTAATTTAAACTCATTTGAGATATTTTCTGTTAATATTAATTTATATGAATTTATTTGAATTGATTTAAATATACTCAATTTTTTTTTATTTTTGGAAAATCGAACTCCGACCCGCAAAGCAGCACACTACACAGCTGCCAATTACATAAGCCTTATATATTTCGTCTTAGTTATTGTATATTTTGAATTTCCCGATTTATTTACACAAATTTTGTATTTAAAATTTTCATATTTTATATTTTATTGTATGTTGTACAATTCCCCGAAGAGTGAACACCGTATGCGCTCCGCTTTAATTCATCGCTTGTGTGCATGCAAAGTTTCCAACGTTCCCGTAATGCGTGGTCGGAGTGAAAATGAAATCTGTCGAATTTATTCAGCCGCAATAATGTACAGTGGGGATAAGCGGTGAGCTCATCGGTAAACAAACAATAGACCGCGCCATGCAATCGCCGAGTCAAAAGGCATTTAAAAGCGAGGCAGTGAAAAAATTTGAAAAAAGCAGCACACAAAGTGAAATAAAGAGGACGACGAGAATTATTGCAAACTTTCATGGCAATTTGGTTGTGCAATTGGCGGCCACACAGGCGCAGCACACACGAGACTGTGTGTGTGTGTGTGTGTGTGAGTAGCGTGAGGGCATGTGGCGGCAAATGCACATTGGCCTCTTCGCAGCCGCAATTTGGCAGTGGCAGGTCAGACAGGCACCCAGGACCAGGCACTGCGCCAGACAGTGGGCACAACGAGCAACTGACCAGCCAATTGAATATCGCTCGGCTGTCTGACCGTCTCACAGTGGGGTATTTGATGCCCAAAATGGCGATTAATTCAAAAAATGAAATTCAAATATCTTGATAATATTTGGTATGGGGGAAAAGTAGATAAAATTGTGCATCACTGGGTGAAAAAATAAATGATCTACATTGAACGATATTGTCACAGTGCGCTTTGCAAAATGCATATTTATTCATTGCTCCGTTGTGTTTAGAGCGCTTTACGCATTTGCCAGTGATTTGAAGTGGTTTTTTTTTAATATCATTCTTGCAAAACTTAATTTTTTTAATATGGAACCTTCAACCTCAGGTATTGTACTAATGTTTAAACAAAATTATATTTGTAGAATATGTGTATTAATAATTTATAAAAATTTGTTAGTTATAGTCTTAAAATTGTACAGATTTAAAGGATATAGGTAGACATATAGTTACTTTGGCTGTGAAAGGCCGTAATAATTTTATATGATATATAAAGAACATATATTTGACTACTATATTGCAAAAAATTAAAGTGCCCCTTTGTGCCTTTTCTGAAATATTTAAGTTTTAGTGCTTCAAAGTCAGTGCCAAATTGTGTGATTTCGATTGATCTTCATGGAGTAATGAATGTTGTTGTTATCATGTGTTTCTGCTTTGTTTTTGTTATTCTATTGCAAGGCACTACAAATAAGGTTGGGCATATTAGTTTTGTTAATACGTTTATTGTACCTTCGTAAAAAAAATTTTATATGAAATTCTTATCATTTCTGATTTGATCAAATATTTTGACATTCCGAGTTAAAGTGACCCTGTCATTGTTATATTTAGATTTCAAACCTATTTCTAGACATATGTATGTGTAGGCTTCTATATAAGGATAGAAGTAGAAGGATAAAAGTCGCATTATGCGGATTATAGTGTACTTTTGAATTCTTCCTTTTTGTGTTTCTGTTCATTTGGTATAATTTTTGTTTTGGTTTTGTCAGCGTGCGTCTGTTTTATCATTCGTGCTAATAACAATAAAAGTGATGTCAACGTAACTTGGGAAAGGTAAAAGGGAAAAAATGTTACCTTTTTAGCTCTTTGATAACACGAAAATTTTTTGTTTTTGTAGGAATCACATCAAACACGATTTTCATGCCAAAGTCTCTATGACATTATGAAAAACTCAGGGTTTGAGAGGTTTCAAGATAAATTCCAATTTTTAAGAGAAGACATTAAACATTGTACTGGTACGGCGGATAATGATGCAAAGAATTTTAATGAGATTCTAAAGGATTTTTTCAAACATTTTAAATTGCGATGGACGAGAGCTCATAGAGTAGATCGGTTTCTTAAAGTAAACCGTCATTGGTTAGACACTTGTATTGGTTTTGGTTCTAAGAATAAACCAAAACGTGGACGTACAGAAGCTCCATTTGAAGAGTGTGATCTATCCACTAAATACAAAAAAACAAAAACTTTACGAGATAGTTGTTCGATGCCTGCACTTGCTTTTGCTACTAAGGTTAATTTAAAAGCTGCTCGAAATATTGAGGCTTCCAAGTTGGTACATGAACTTTCAACATCTTCACCACCAGTAAAATACCGAAAATGCTTAAGTGAATCGATGGAGAAGAGCAAGAAAATGTCAAATGAAAAAGCTTTAGCTATGTTGGTTGATGCCCAGTTAACGCGACATCAATATATCATCGTTAAACAATCTGCTCCAGATCGTTTTCCATCATATTCAGCGATACAGTCAGCTAAAAAATTGTGTTATCCTCCTTGCGACACTATTAAAATCACTGAAATTTCAGCTGAAGTTAAATTAAAGGCACTCCTTGACCATACTGTTCAACGTCTAGTAATGCTCCAAAATCAAATCGTTGCTTACAATAAAGATGATGATGAAGATGATAATGATGATAATAATAGTGATGACATTTAATAATTCTAGTGTGAAAAGCCCAAAATATGAAATATTTACTTAAGGGGAGGTTCTCATTCAAAATTTTCAAAAATTCGATTTTTTTTTTCTTTACATTTTTTGAAAGGTATTAGTGTCTACTATATTGCGGTAAACCGATTTTCCGATCCGCGCATCAGAAAAGTTTCTACAGGCCATCCCGCCATGGGGCGCTCTCGGCTCGGAACGCGGAACGAAAACTTTAAAAGCGTTTATCTCAAAACATGATTTTTCTAAACTGCGTACAATCTCATTTGAAATCGGTTCAACTGAAAGACTTCATGTTTTGTTTTCTCGAAAGAAGACCCTTTTCATTGGAGTTATGACCTATAAAATCTACAAATTCTTTGTATTAACTATTTTTTGTGAAGCTTCAAAGTATAAAAAAAGGGCTAAAAAATCGATTTCAAAGTTTGAGATCGCACCATGATGTCAAATTTGAAGTTTTTTACCCGTTCTTAGGTCATTCCTCCAATAAAAGTATCCTACTTTCGAGCCTTATAATTGGTTTTGTGTTTCAGATCGATCCTGAGGCAGCAGGCTGTACGCAGTTTTGTTATTCCACGCGAACCGCATCTTAGACGGAACGTCACCACGGGCGCCATTTTGTTTTTTTCGTCTTGAAAAACTTTGTAAATAATGACGAAAATATAAGCTTTTTGAATCCTAAAACTGTTTTTCCTATGTTTTTTTATTGGCCCACAAAAAAATTCCAAATTTTGCTTACTTTTTAGTCATTTGAATGAGAACCTCCCCTTAAATTGAATAAATTTAATAAAAAAACAACAACAACAACAATTTTTTTTTTCAATATGTCTTATATATAAGAATAAGAATAAGAAAAAATATATGTTTCATCTATGTAAAAAAATACTTTACATTCATTTTAATAGCTCAGGAGAATTGATCGCCGTTTTCAATGGTCAATACCCCACTGTGCGTCTGTCGGTCTTAGAGATATCAGAAGCGTATATAAAACACATAGGGGAATTCTTTGTAAGGTGCCACCCCATAGCTTTTTTGCGCATAACTCGTTAGAAAATTAACGTATCGCCAATGTTAATATACCGTTGGAAAGAGGGTTTAAAGAGCTATGATCCAAGGTAACACTTTATTTGAATTTTTCGTAAATACGTAAATTTACAGCCAATTTCCCAAAGTGTTCAAACTCGACACCCTAAAATTGTTTAATGTAAAGTGCCACCGCTAAAAACGTAAAAATCTCAAGTAAAAATACATGATTTAGAAAATGTATGAAAGATTATTGAATTTAATTTGAATTAAATATAAAATGACGAAAGCAAAATGCAAATTGAATGGTAACGAATAAAACGAATAATTGTATGGAAATTAATAAACAAAACTGAACTAATTTATTCCTTATGATAGGATTAGAGAAAAATTGACTAAGAACACTTTAAATTCATCTTAATGACGATTCCGAACAATAAACAGTCATTTTACCGATATAGAACCACAAAACAATGAAAAAAGAGGGGTGGTACTTTACAAAGAAAAAAAGGTGGCACTTTACATTTTGACGCCATTTTGGAAATCATTGAATAAATGTTCTCCTCTTACGATATGCTCGGATATTATTTCGGATTATGAAAAAGCATTAAAAATTATGTCCAACACTGATATTTATCTTAGTTTTTTACACGTATTTGATTTATTTTTCACCGCAACAAAAACCTTCAGTTTTTATTTTTAAGTTTTTTCTTAACCAAATTTGACACTTTTTTTACCCAGACTGTGTTATTGCGTCTGTTCCCTCAAAAACCACATTAAAATTGATGTTGACATATATACCTTAAATGACGGTAGGAATTTTTTTGCTTGGATTGCTGGAACGTCGAAATCGAGCAGGGGTGGCACCTTACAAAGAATTCCCCTACAAATAGTTTCAAACGAACTTTATTGCATTGCTTGCGCCTGACACTCACTAATCCTCGCAAGTGCCAGTGCCCGACAATATGTTGATTAGTAAATTGTACGATTTGATCTGTCTATATGTGCGAATGTAGCACTGAACGAAGAGGCGCGCCGTTTCTTGCGAGTGCATGCAAATGTAAGCGTTCTTGAACATATCGCATGAGCTGCGCATTAGCGCGTAATCGACGTCAGTCAGGTCCTTCCTGAATACCGCGTCAAATGAGTTGCTCTCCAGCTGGGTGACTTTTGCAGTCTTCTCCATGATGCACAAGTAAAGGGCGCCCGCTTTCTCGTTTTGTACTTCGCGCTCGATGACTGTTAGGTCGTCTTTGCCGCTGCAGTCCCTAATCGCAGCGATGATGATTTCATTCAGCTTATCCAGAGGCACTGGCATATCCTGCCGAAAGCAGTTTCAGAAAGTGAAACAGTAGTAGTAAATCATTCATATTTGATTACATGCCATCGAGACGTAACCGTGTTCTATTATTACGCGTTTATTCTCGTTTCATTGATTTTGTATCTTTTTATTATTTAAAATACTGATACTCAAATAAATTAGAATTTTTGTACTTCATTAGACTTGCAGCTTCCGCCTTTTTTTTAATAACTTTCGAACTAATAAAGTTAGAGTAATGAAATTTTGACACGTGATCAAGGAAATTTTGGGTTTTAACATACTTACTTTTCAAGAAAATTCTATATAAATTTTCAAGGATATAAAGGATTAAAATTTTCAAAGGACCTTTTTCATATCCTTTTTGTACAAATAGATAACAAATCAATTTTATTTAAATTCTTGAGCCTTTCTTCTTTCATTTTATATACATATCGCCATATTCTAACGAGGCTAAGTATTTTTTATATTTTTTTATTTTTTATCCCTTTCAAAATTTTGAAGTCCTTTTAAAAGGACAAAGGATGTAGAAATGAAAAACTGAGTACGCAGCATTACTATGTTTGGTCTCTAGTTTCACGCCCATATGGATTTTTTCCAGTGTGAAAAATGCTGTCGCACAGTGTTATAGGTCATCCCTTAATTGGAGTAATGCTTTTTAAGAGACAATTTTTGGATTACATTTCAGACGAACAGGAACAAAGTTAGGATGGCGCAAACGCACCCTTACAAAAAAAACATGGCCGGTACTCAGCTGGCGGACCCCAAAAGTGTTCGCGGTAGCACGTGGAAAATTTTTTTTTTTATAATTCAATATGCAAAGAATAAATATACGAAGAATTATCTCATTATCATTTGTAGTTTCTGAAAAAAAAATTCCAAAAAAAGCTTTAAAAAAACACCGTTTGTACTAGAGGACCACCTTAACTGAGAAACAGTCTCACTTTTAACCGTTTGATATTTTTTAATTTTAATTTAATTTTTCAAAAAAAAAGAAAATGTCTGATTTCTTTATGAAAATCTGTTGTTTTGATTTATCAAATAATTTCCCTCTGGCAAAACTCTGAGAACACTTTATGCTGCGATTTGTGACTGCAGTTGTCGCAGTTGCTCTTACCTCTGCATATGCAGTCTTATATTGCCAAATCGGCAAGGCAAGTAGTATGGCCACCTTTGTGAATAATAGCGATGTTGTCATCTGGAAATCGTCAAATGGGCAAACTGCTCTTTAGCAAACTAACTTTGCGCGATGCTTGTTGTGGGCATCAAAAGTTTACAGTCACTATTTAGGAAATCAATCATTCGACAATTGAATGACGCGTATAGAAAATTTCAATTTGACGCTTATTTACTGCGAAAATGGCAATTCGCTTGACCTGTAAAAATAAAAAAATGAACACGTGAATTGTTTTGATGTATAGGAACTAAACTCTATAACTGGACTCTATACTATGCAGCAGTTTTTGAGTGCTCGACTCGGAGCAGTTTGTGATAAAGTTATCTCTAACGTCGCTTAAGGGAAAGAAGTCGATTGACATTCAATTATACCATCCATAACGACAGCTTGGATATGGTTTTGGAATGGTCAACTAGTTGGTAAAACCTCTGCTTTGACTTTTTCTCGAACGATTCTGAAAGAGAGAGAAAGAAGTGGTTTGAAGTTCAATTTCACGATCCATAATGACTGTATTTAACCAATAACTTCTCAGATATGGTCTTTGGGCGCTCGACTCGTTTGTAAAGCCTTCACATGGATCTTATCTCTAACGATGCTTAAGAGAAAGAAGTCGAATATCGACTGTATTTGACTATAACTTCTTAGATATTTTCTATGATTGCTCGACTCGTTTGTAAAGCCTTGGCGTGGAATTTTTCTCTAAGGATTCTTTAGAGAAAGAAGTCGATTCCACCATTCAAACAAATAAATAAATAAAATAAATAAATAAATATATATTTTTTTTTAATGATCAACTAGTTGGTAAAGCCTTGGCGTTGACTTTTTCTCTAACGATTTTTGAGAGAAAAAAATCGTTTCTAATTGAATTACATGATCTCAGTGGTTTTAAGCTTTTATTTGACGAAATTACACGCCTAAGAAAATTTTACGCCGTAACTAAATGAATACAGTGAAATTCCTCATAACCGGACACTCACCGTTGCAGTGTTTTTGTCCGATTATGGGAGATGTCCGCTTACGGGAAAGAAGGTTCAAAAAATTAGTTTAAATTGTGCCCAAGTGTTTCTTGTTCATTTATTACATATTTTGTGCAAATTTATGAATATTGAATATTTACTTAATCCTTTCGACCCCAACGTTGCCTGAGAGCAACTTCACCTATTTGTCATCTTATAGCAAAAGCTACCATTGATTTATGGGTTAAATTTAAATAGGCACCAACAAATTAATATTTTTAAAAGTGAATTCAAAGAAAATTAAAAAAATTTTACTGTGATCCCCAAATTAATTTCCAATAATTTGCAACGATATCAGGGAAAGTTTGTGTTCTAATTGAAGTCTACGAATTGGGCGCGTTTGAACAAAACCCTTTTTCTTTAATAATGGTTGAATAAAATCAAAAAGTGATAATTTTGTATTTTTCCATAAATATTAAGTAATTTTTCTGTAACTAAAAATATTGATACAAAATTTATTTAACCCGTGTTAAGCTAAAATTGTTCAAAACTAAACTAACTTCTAGAACTCTAACAAAAAGGCGTGGCGACTTCAAATGTCGTGTGCACACTTCTTAGGAAAGTTGTTCATGATTTAAATACCAAAAAGTAATATCGAGACACAGGGTAAAATTCGGGGTCGAAAGGATTAATATTTATTACGTGTATAGGTAAGGTTCATACATTGTACACGTCGTTAAATTTTTGTACTGCTTTGGTTGTAAAAAATTTGCAATAGTTAATTAATTGTTTTAATTTCAAATGTTCAATTTGTATTATACAGATTAAAAAAAACTCGTTTGGCGTTTTTTGGAATTTTGTCGGTTTATGAGAGATTTTTTAATCAAAATGTTTTGAAATATAGTGTCCGCGTGCAGTTATTGGAGCATCTGGTTATTGAAAAAATATTCGTATAGAAAACTCAATGAGATACAGTGGCGGATTAAGGGGCTAGTTTTGGGGATTGAAACCCCCCGAAATACTAGGGTCGACTTTAAAACTACATACATATTAACCCATTCGAGACCGATTGCACACCGTGTGTGCAATGGCTTTCCGAGGCTATAAGACAGTAATGTGTAATTATCAGTTATTCTGAGTAAACTAGTCGTCGAAATAAGATTTTTCTGGAACTAATGAAATCTGTAAAGTACAGGAAAAATAAATTCGGCATTGGTTTTACTGTATACAATACAAAGAAAAATAAAATTTCGCTCCTGTCCACCGCGTTCGAAAAAAATCGTCGTCTCGAATGTGTTAAAAGGCATATACATAAATATTTATGAATATTAATTAATTCCTTTTTTAACCCTACCCCTCCCCAAATATTTTTCTGAATCCGCCCCTGATGAAATAGCTGTGTCTGCGAAATTTTTTCGGCTATTGAAGCCGTCCGGTTATAAGGATTGTCCGTAATGAGGACTTTCACTGTATACGAAAATGCAAACTTCCGTATTTTCAACAAGTTGCTTTGCTTGCTTTTCCATCTCCTGTCTTAAAATAGTAAATCCGGAGTCTAGAGACTTTGCACCTACAACCTAAACTGTTGACCCAATTTCGAAACATACTTAATGAGTGAGTGAGTGAGGGAATGAAAGAGTGAGAGTGAGTAAGTAAGAGCGTTCACTCTTCGTGTTGCCCTCCGTGTATCGCATTAGATTTTATTATTTGTAATACCGTGAATACATAATTCATGCATAATTCGTTATTTATTTTAGTTATATTTAAAAACATATTTACGTTCCTATGTTCTATGAATATGCGGGAAACGTTCGTATTCTGATCGTCTGACTGGTTTCGCCTATTGAGAACGTAACATTTTCAAGTTCTTCTAATTCCTGAACGTGAATTTGTTAGGTCCTTATATTCCCTGCGATATTTTCGATAAACTGATGATGCTACACCGTTAGTTTTAGTTATGAAATACATAGTTTCGAAGGGTTCGCATATAGACATCAATGCTTCATATTTTTTCTCGCCCATCTCATCCGCCATCGCCTCTTCGAATGCCATTCGATATTCTTCAGAAAGGTTGATTCTCTCTTGCAAAAGACAATCGAAAAAATTAGAATTGTTGTCAGCTTCAATCCTGTTCTTTTGGATCATAATTTTGACGTCGTCAGTGTTTGCACATTTTCTCAATGCCTGTTTGATGATCTCGCTTAGGTGCGGATGTTTTTGTTCTATCGATCCCTAAAAAATGCATTCACACAGTTACGAGAAGGGACGTAAAACTATTTGGACACGACAGTACTTACAGTACAACCGTACACGTTGACCGCCAAAATCAATAAGGTCCAGTTTGTGAAAACCACGAGGCGGTTCATCTTGGCCAACCGCGAAATGAATCAATACACCAAAGACTGCCAGCAAAGTGCTGAATTTTAGACATATGGCTAGAATTTTGAGGGTGTTTTTTCTACGTAAATGTGTGTTAAATTGACATTATCACAGTATTTAGAAAATTTGCTACATTTACGTCTTACATAAATGCAACTGGTATAGCTTTGCCGGCGAGCAAATTGTGATTACTGTGTGTCCAATAAATGATGCAAACGTGCGGTTCCTTTAACTTTGAAGTTTGAACTTTCATTCTATCAGCTGCAAGTTATGGTTCGGTTAGGTATACTTACATATGGGGCATTTCACGTCAAGCGGACAATCCAAAAATTCTGGTCAGTTATACTTCTAGTAGGCGTGGATGTGTACACCCAATTTTTTTTTCGTATGATGTTTTTTTGCTGAGTTATGAGCTTCTAAAAATTGACTAAACATAAAGTCATGAATTTTTGGATGCTTATTATCTGTATCAATTAATTTGTAAAAAAAACTAAAAAGTATTGTTTCTTATAGGAAAAAAGTTGTTGTTTTTTTATTTTTGTCGAATTCTAAATTTTAATTTTTTTTACGTATAGTAAACCGGAAGTGAAAATTTGAAATCGATATTTGAGTAACTTCGACACCTTTTTTTTTTTTAGTTTAACGTAAATTAAAGCTTTAAATGTACTCATTCTCCACAAAAAAAATTAAAACGTGATCTCCAACCGTTTAAGACTTAGAGCACATACAGTACATACACATAGCTGAAAATAATGGATTTTTACACAAAATTACATAAATTAATTTGTAAAAAAAAACTAAAAAGTATTGTTTCTGATAGTAAAAAAGGTGTTGTTTTTTTGTTTTTGTCGAATTCTAAATTTTAATTTTTTTTACGTATAGTAAACCGGAAGTGAATATTTCACATCGATGTTTGAGTAACTTCGACATTTTTTTTAAATTATTTTAACGTAAATTTAAGCTTCAAATGTACTCATTCTCCACAAAAAAAATTAAAACGTGATCTCCAACCGTTTAAGACTTAGAGCACATTTTAGTGCTATCTTTTCGGGTAGCAGAGAAATGAAAAACAGAAAATTGATGCTGAAAATTACGTTTTTGCTAGGAAAAAGACTAGCAACAACTAAATACTAAGTATGAGATGACTCGTATTTAGGATCGATGTGGAGTAAAGAAAATGCATATTCAATGATTGGAAAGTCGCTGGATGGAATGCCTTGAAAATCAAATCACGTCAAGTACAAAATGTTCCTTAAGTGTATTTATTCTTTCACAACGTTCCTTAGAAATCAAAATGGAAACATTGGAATACATTGGTAGCAGCAACAAACAACATGTAATAATATTATGTTGTTTTTTTTTGTGGAAGTAATAAATATTCATAGATTTTAAACTTCTAAATGTTTTTATTTTTTGTAAAAAAAAAATATTATTTTGAGAATATTTGGAAAATGCCCACAACTAACTAAACTTTGTAAAATTCTATAAATTGTGCAAACTATATATTTCAACAGTCTAGAAATTCTATGACTTGATTTACCTACAATTTTAAAGGCATTCATTACGCCAGTGATGTTAACCATAGGGAAATTTCCGCTTTGTAGGGAAATTTGATATCTCGTAGGGCAGTGTTTTCCCTACCAAAATTGGTCCAAGATTAATCTCAGCCTACCAAAATAAATTTCATAAAAATTTATTTTAAACACATAAATATAAATATTTTATTTAAAAACAAAAACAATTAAATTCAGTACAAAAACAATACAGTTTGGCATATTAAATATGCTGCAATTAAAAGTATTACATTAAAATTTATTTTTATTTTTTATTTATTTATTTATTTATTGGTTAATTTCAGCATACAAGTTTTAACTTTTAAATGCTACAAAAAAAAATGCATTAAAACAGAGTAATAATAATAAATAGCACTAAATATAAATTAAATTGAAAATATCAGTTAGTATTTAGGAAATGATAAGATAAGGAGGAAAACAGAGAAAGAGAGATGTGAAGATATAGGGAGATAGATAATTAGGAGAAATGCTGGAAAAGATTAAAATTAACATAAACTATAAATAAATAAATAAATAAAAAAATATAAATAAAAATTAACATATAAACACATACAGAGTCATTTTAAAATCATAAAAAAATTAATAGAAAATGTATTAATGCAGTGTGTTGTCTACCAAAATTCCTTGAAAATCACAACAAACCAACCAACCTACCAAAGCCTTAATTTATGAAACGAAGCTACCAATTTTGGTCCAATTGGACCAAAACGGCAACACTGCCATAGGGTAGGAGGGAAATCGGGTTCAAATGTACAGAAATTTCATAAAACGTACGGAAATTTTGTTAAAATTTAAGGAATTTTTGCACTAATGAATGGTTTTTATATTCTGGTTAAAAAAAAAATTGACAAGCAATTTCACCTGTATAACAAAATGTTATCAGTAATTTGATACATACTTATATTTGTTTGTTTTACGATGGTTCCCGACACACTTTGCCATGAAAGACACTTTTTTCGGTCTCAAACTGCTCAGTGATGCATTATTTAGTATATGTAAGATTATTGATTCTTTAAGATAAACTGTTGACGATTTTTTTTTTTAATTACAAATCAAAATATCCAAATATTAGCGCCTGATAAAAGTGGTGGGTAATGTGATATAATCGAAGAAACGTTATTTAACCCTTTCGACCCCAAAGTTGCCTGAGAGCAACTTCACCTATTTGTGATCTTATAGCAAAAGCTACGATTGATTCATGGGTTTAATTTAAGTAGGCACCAACAAATTAATATTTTAAGAAGTGAATTCCAAGCAAATTAAAAAAAATTTTACTGTTATCCCCAAAATAATTTCCAATAATTTGCAGCGATATAAGGGAATGTTTGTATTCTAATTGAAGTCTACGAATTAGGCGCGTGTGATCAAAACCCTGTTTCTTTAATAATGGTTAAATAAATTCAAAAAGTGATAATTTTGTAATATTAAATAATTTTTCTGTAATTAAAAAATATTGATGCAAAATTTATTTAACCCGTTTTAACCCTTATTCTCATACCCAAACTTACTAACGTCGTTTGGCACCCGGGGTACCCGGGTACCCATTTCATGAAATTTTTAAGTTTTCAATATAGAAAACAAAATTTTTTAAATATATGATTTGTTCGCTTTTCACCTAAATAACGAGGATCCGGAAGGTAAAAAAAAAATTTTCATTATTTGTCAGTTTTTTTCACGAAAATACATCGCAGTGGGCACCCGGGTACCCGGGTATGAGAATAAGGGTTAAGCTAAAATCGTTCAAAAGTAAACTAGCTCTATAACTTTAACAAAGAGGCGTGGCGACTTCAAATGTCGTTTCCACATTTCTTAGACAAGTGTTTCATGATTTAAATACCAAAAAGTAATATCGAGATACAGGGTAAAATTCGGGGGTCGAAAGGGTTAACATGTAATGTAATGTAATGATAATGGCACTGCAACCTAGTAGGTTTATTGTGCCCCAAGGGTTAACATACTCCAAATCAAGATTATTAGAGAAGTGTTTCTATTTTTTTTTGGAAAATCACAATCTGACAGAGTAAGCCAAGAGTTAAAAATTTGTATGGAGAAACATGATTTCATGGATTTTTTTAATGTGAAACTTAGTAAAACCAAAAATTATACGATAAATAATTCGACACATGTTTTCCATTTTTTTGAAAATCCAAAATTGTGCGGGGTCAACCATGGTTTAAGAAGTCAATTGAATGAAAAAGAAGTCAATTTTAAAGTCCTTTAAGAAGGTTTTCGGGTCAGAAAATGAAGAATTGACTATGCCAGGATATTATAAATGACTTCTAGTTTCACGACTATATCAACATTTGGATGGGTCTCGGAAAAAAACAAAAATTTTTTCGCACGGTGTAATAAATGAAAAGTTGGTGTTTTCACTCCGTGCATCATAACTTTGTTATTTTTCTTTCAATTCTATTGATGTTAGGCTTAATATTTTCTCAAATAATATATCTTTCATCTTAGATTTTAAAACCAGAGGAGATCATTTATTTTATCTATAAAAAAAACGATTCGAAAATGTATAATTTTTGAAAATGGTCGAAAAATTCACTTTTTTACAACTTTCATCGTCAGTAACTTACCCAAATATCATCTGATTTGGACAATCGATATATCGTTGGAAAGGTTAGTTAATTGCCTTCTGAACGATGGCCCACTTGTGTTAGTCGGATGGCTGGTTTATAAGATATGTGCTCATAACTGAAATAAGAGGGAAAAAAGTGTTTTTCGAAGATTTTTCGAAAACGCTTCTTAAGAAAATTTTTTGATTTTCAGTTTCGCGTTCAGCAGCCGAAGATTAGTCTAAAAAATACTTTTATTTTTAGGAGCATTTTTCGTGTCGAGTAGTGTAATTGTTTCTTTCATTTGTATTTGTACCATTCTCTAATTTCTCCTTTTTGACATAATTGATATATCTATGTATTTTTTTTTGTTAATATAAACATGTATACTGTAAATTGTTTAACTAAAAAAAAATATCCAAGTTTTCATTGTACGGCAATTTTGATCTGAAATCGGAAATTTTTTCAGTCCGTAGGGAAATTGGGTGAGAAAAAGTTAACAACACTACATTACGCATCGCATTTTTTGCTTTGCTTTGCAACAGCAGAGCGCACAACTCTATAAGTGGTGTGGTATGGTGAATAATGACAATTCACCCAATGTGGTTAATTTACCATAGTTGAACGCAAAGATACTCCAAGAGAGCCTTAAAGTAGAGCTTTGAACCACTCAATTCAACTATCCCATATTGTCTAGTGGTTAGGATACCCGGCTCTCACCCGGGAGGCCCGGGTTCAATTCCCGGTATGGGAAGATTTATTTTTTTAAACTTTAATTTTAAACCGCTTATAAATCTTTATGCATATAGTTTGCCAATAACTGTTGCACGTTTCATTCGCACATTTAATATTTATTCAATTAAGTTGTGAAGCATTGGGCTGAAAATTAAATGGCAAAAACAGAATTGCAAAAGTTTTCAATAAATAATAAATTTATTTGATTTGTATTGTTGGCCATGGGGATATTTCTATTTTTTTTTTGTAATTTGTTGGCACAAAGGCCGTGCAGAGCAGACAAATTTAATTCAATTTTTACGCCATACAACTTGTGAAGTCGTCTATTATGTATTTTTTTTTTACAGCCACAAAACCAACCAACAACAACCACCACAACAAGGCAAACGTGACTAATGCTAAATAATTCAAGTTAATAATGCTTTCTTTTGCCTTTGTCTACATGGGCTGCGCCAAGGCAATTAGAAGCTCGTAGCGAAAGGCAAGAAGGTAATAAACTATTGCAGGCACAGGCATGGCGCATGAGGGGATAAGCCAGGCACATGAAAACATAGAACCCGCAGGAGCTGCGGTTGTTCCCTCCCCGCCGGCCGACACACTCATAATTGCATTCGCATGTTGTGCGCTGTTGTTGTGTTGCGTCCTCGGGGACACATTCGTCGAATTGAAGTTGCACCCCTGCGCCGCAGCTCAAACAACGCACAGAAGGCTGAACTAGAAAATAGAAAAAGGTAGATACCCGGAAAACCGCAACAATTGCACGATAACAACAACACTTGGATCACTTGATGGGGCCCAAGTCTGTTTGTTTGTTTGTGGTTAGCTTAGTGGCTGCGACAAGTCAACAGATGCTGCAGCCCGACAAAAGAAACCGAGGTAAGACAGAAAATCTGCCAAAGATGCGCGTTGAGATATTGGAACAGGAAGCGTTGCCTGCGAAAAGCGACTTGTCTCGGTATAGCGAATGTTCAATGATAAAAATTGTTTTTTTAAAAGACAGAAAATCCACATAAACTTTCAAGACTCTACATGCAAAAGTTTCAAATTAAAATCCCATGCAGAATTCAATTAATTATTTGGTAAGAAAATAGTTTCGGTTGGCGTTTGGTTTGTTTTGAAGGACTTCTGTCAAGTTTATAATTTTTTTCCTTTCGATATGTGATAACTGACACTTTAAACTAGTGTCCGACCGAATATTCGGTTTCGGTTTCGGCCCAAATAAGTGGTTTCGGTTTCAGTTTCGGCCAAAAAATGGCCGAAAAGCCGAAACCGAAACTTTCTAGAAAATTTTTTTACATTTTATTGTGTAGCAGATATAGTGAAAGGAGGAGTAATTTGGATGCCCCCAATGTAAATAAACTTTTTTTAACATATAATATTAAATTATTTTATTTTGAATATTAGCGAGTAAGGTA
Organism: Melieria picta; assembly: GCA_964056695.1. Lineage (NCBI taxonomy): Eukaryota > Metazoa > Arthropoda > Insecta > Diptera > Ulidiidae > Melieria > Melieria picta. Next base: position 119,240,416 of record OZ057400.1, read on the forward strand.
TGAAAGGGTGATTTTTTCATGTTTATGTTTTTAAAAAATTAATAAATTGTTTTTATTAATAAGTTTTTATTTATTTATGTTATGTTTGTTCTTTATTTACTTAATGTAAAATTCGTTTGTTGAAAAAAAAATTCTTTATATGGTGACTTTTATTCTAACTAGAAAGTTTCGGTTTCGGCCGAATATTAAAAAAAAAAAACCGAAACTCGGTTTCGGTTTCGGCCCAAAAAAGTGGTTTCGGTCGGACACTACTTTAAAATTACTTTAGTGGAAAATTGCGAGCAATTTCAGTTCAAGATTTTTATTAAAAAAATATATTGGACATATGAAATATTTATAGATATTGACTCACAAAACAGCTTCACGGATTAAAGTTGAGCTCCTTAATTTTTTATTTTAATTTTTGGTTTGTTCTTCAATTCGGTGTCAAACTTTTACTAGTTTCACAAATGGCTTTCACTTTTAGCGTTTGAGAAGATTTTTTGTATAATTTCATTCTCAAATTTTTGGGTTGTTCTTCAAATCGGTGTCAAACTTTTACTAGTTTCACAAATGGCTTTCACTTTTAGCGTTTGAGAAGATTTTTTGTATAATTTCATTCTCAAATTTTTGGTTTGTTCTTCAAATCGGTGTCAAACTTTTACTAGTTTCACAAATGGCTTTCACTTTTAGCGTTTGAGAAGATTTTTTGTATAATTTCATTCTCAAATTTTTGGGTTGTTCTTCAAATCGGTGTCAAACTTTTACTAGTTTCACAAATGGCTTTCACTTTTAGCGTTTGAGAAGATTTTTCGTACAATATCATTCTCAAATTTTTGGTTTGTTCTTCAATTCGGTGTCAAACTTTTACTAGTTTCACAAATGGCTTTCACTTTTAGCGTTTGAGAAGATTTTTCGTACAATTTCATTCTCAAATTTTTGGTTTGTTCTTCAAATCGGTGTCAAACTTTTACTAGTTTCACAAATGGCTTTCACTTTTAGCGTTTGAGAAGATTTTTCGTACAATTTCATTCTCAAATTTTTGGTTTGTTCTTCAATTCGGTGTCAAACTTTTACTAGTTTCACAAATGGCTTTCACTTTTAGTGTTTGAGAAGATTTTTTGTATAATTTCATTCTCAAATTTTTGGTTTGTTCTTCAAATCGGTGTCAAATTTTTACTAGTTTCACAAATGGCTTTCACTTTTAGCGTTTGAGAAGATTTTTTGTATAATTTCATTCTCAAATTTTTGGTTTGTTCTTCAAATCGGTGTCAAACTTTTACTATTTTCACAAATGGCTTTCACTTTTAGCGTTTGAGAAGGTTTTTCGTACAATTTCATTCTCAAATTTTTGGTTTGTTCTTCAAATCGATGTCAAACTTTTACTAGTTTCACAAATGGCTTTCACTTTTAGCGTTTGAGAAGATTTTTCGTATAATTTCATTCTCAAATTTTTGGTTTGTTCTTCAAATCGGTGTCAAACTTTTACTATTTTCACAAATGGCTTTCACTTTTAGCGTTTGAGAAGATTTTTCGTACAATTTCATTCTCAAATTGTTGGTTTGTTCTTCAAATCGGTGTCAAACTTTTACTAGTTTCACTAATGGCTTTCACTTTTAGCGTTTGAGAAGATTTTTTGTATAATTTCATTCTCAAATTTTTGGGTTGTTCTTCAAATCGGTGTCAAACTTTTACTAGTTTCACAAATGGCTTTCACTTTTAGCGTTTGAGAAGATTTTTCGTACAATTTCATTCTCAAATTCAAGGGAAAATTAGGAAAAGTGAAAATTCAATTCAACTGGGAATAATAATGAGTACACAGTAAGAACGCGGTTCAGAAAAATGAGAAAATGTTTTTTTTGTGTCAAATATGTCTTAAATGAATGAAGCAAACGAAAAAGGGGATGTTGCAGTTTACTATGTGGCGGACTAAAGACTGAGCAAAATGTACTTTTAAGTAAATTTGGGGGAATAAACTAACAAAAGGAAAAAGTGCCGATAAACAAGTTTGAGCAGGGAAAGTGAGTTGTTGTATCGCTCTATGGGGATTTTTTTTTTTGCGGCCATAAATTGACATCTACAACAGTATCTGTGGCTTGTAATGTGTGGCGCTGTAGTTGGAGATGATGGAAACATGAGCCTGGACACTTTAGATAATAATAAGTCCAGCTGTATTACTTATTAAAATATCATAAAATATTGAAGCTCACAAATTTTCGTTTACATAAAAATAAAATTTCATCAATAAGTAAAACTTACGTACCAAATTAAAAATATTTCTACCCTAGTTGCCGTGTGTGAAAACCTCTTAAAACAAGCAAAAATACAAACGAAAGCAGTTTATGTCAAAAACCAATATCAGCAGCAACATTAATTAAGATAGCAACATTCTCCCATAAAAGTTTTTCTTATTATTTTGTTTTGTTCATAACGTGCGTTACGCACTGGGATGTCCTTGTAAGTGTGTTGTTGTTGTGTTGTTGCAGGCCTTATTGAACAACAACGCTTACAACTTGCCTTACAACCCACTGAAAAGTGCCGAGTGAAAAGGAAATTAAAATTGAAAAACAAAGAACAAAAGCAACAAAACAGTAAGGAATCGCCAACAGCAAAAGTAAACCAATTTATGAACGAACAAGCATTTTGTGTTCAATTACTCTAAACGAGAACATGTGAACTTGTTCTTCTATTACGACAATCGGGCGTTCGCCTTCAAGCTGTGATGGGTATGGTGAGTGCCCCTAAAGTGGCACAACTACGAGCGTAACACACAATTCTCATCAATGCACAGTGATGCATGAAAAATGTGGATATTGTAGACTTTTTTTTTGTTAAAGTTGGTTATAACTTTTATAAAGGACTCAATGGTTTTTGAAACAAATATTGGATCAACTGTAATAAAACTGAATAGACTCTGGATCTCTTTGACTTTTTCGTACAGATTGTTCCGATTTATTGAAGCAACGATTTTCAGATCGAATTATGTTTTGAAATTCCAATATCAGCTGAAAGCTAGTGAAACATTTATGAAATGTGTCATCGATGAGAATGAACAATTCCTGGACTCAAGGCCGCGTCATGGGTGAGAAAGAGCCACATATTTGTCACAATACGAGGGTTGCCTTTTATGTTTCGGGATTTGGCAACTCTGGTGGTGCAATCTGGAAACTGACAGCTGTATCGTAAAGTTGGACATTTTTGAGGTTATAAGTACTCAGAACATTTTGACATACGAGCGCTATTTATATTATTTACAGTGAGTTGAAAAATTCATCTTGGCCCAAAAATGGAATTAAATCGTGAACAATCGTGAAAATTGAGTTCTGTGAACAAAGACGCGGAAGCCAATTTTTAACTTATTCCATATCTACTTAATCGAAATATATTTACTTTAAAATGCAGCACAAATTTCGCCACTAACTCAATAAATATGAGTTTTATTTTCACATTAAATTGTGCTAACAAGAAAAATTTGACCATTGTAATTGACACTATGCAATGTCGACATTTGAATGTAGACAATGCTTGGTAGTTGCGTGTAGAAATTAGTGGACAGCGGCGACAACTGCGCCAAGAATTCAACACACAACGATGCCTTGGACATCACATAATGAACTATATTTGTGTATGTTTTGTAGTTAATAACATCACTGTTTGCGTAACAAGAATGACCTGCTTTTTCATATAATTGACATGTTTGTGAGTTGTACTTTTATTCGTAAAGCATTGAAATAGTACAGCGAATAGTAGTTGGAGCTATTGGACTGGTTTTGCTTGGATTGCTTTAAGAGATTTCTCAAACTTAAAATATTTTATAATAGATATTGGAGAAAATGTCCATTGAATGAAACGTAGACCTACGTTGGGGTCGTTTTCGACCAATTTTTTTTTTAATTTAAATATTTTTTAAATTTGTTATTTTTTGTAGCTGTTTTTTCATGACTTCCTTACTTGGACTATTATCTGTCGAAATCAAACCGTTTCATATTTTAAGTTGGCTTGCATTTTTTGTAATTTGTGTCCTTTTTGTCAATCTGAGTCGTTTTGGACCCGTTATATGTCCAAGCGTTTTGTATTAGAATTTAATCGTAATTTCCAAGTAAAAGTGTAAATTATTATTTATTTTATTTCTAATAAAAAAACTTATTGTGATAAAATGTCAAATTGTCAATGTCAAAATAAAATAGAGCTTGTCTGATGCGGATGCCTAAAAATTATCTGCAAAAATAAGCGCAACCGTAAGTGTGTAAAAAGCCTTGAAAGTGTTTAAAAATTACAAATAAATATTTCCATTGTATTTTATTTTAAGTTTTTGAAAAAAACCGTACCAAAAAATTTTGTTTTTTTTAATAAACGTTCATTTTTGTACTATACTATACTATACCATACTGTACTATTCCACACTGTACTATACTGTACCATTTATGAGGGTCGAAAACGACCCTAACGTAAGATCAGTCTTCAATATCAAGTTTTGAGAATGTTACAGTCGTGAAGATTATAGTTGTAGCGATTCAAGGTTAACCCAATCTATTTACTATCGGTTATATTCATCGGTACATAATGTAAAAAAACACAAACAATAAATCCTAAATTGAATAAAAATTCAAGTTACAGTGGACATCTAACATCTTATGTTGTACCCCCAATTTGTTAAATCGAAAAATTCGAAATTTTTTTTTGTTTTAAACCATCCTTCTTAAAGAAATAAGTCTCACATATTCTGTTTTTAACCTTCTGCATGTCCCTAGGGGTCTATTTGACCCCAGGCGGAATTAAAAAAACGTTTGAGCGGTTTTGTGCACTCGTCTACTTGTGTTATTTAGTGTTAATCGCGCTTACAACCCAATAACAAATCGAGAAAAACACTTTTCGGGGCTTTCCCCTTTTCTTAACATTTCTGTAACATTTCTTCATGTTTTGTCAGTAAATTATATAACCGTTTGATTGGGGTCATCCTGACCCCAAAGGACAGCGAACGCAATTTTGAGCAAAGGACAGACAGAAGGTTAAACAAATATCTTGTTTTATGAAAAAGAAAGTGAAAATGTCTTCGATGCGCGATTGCCTCTTTACCGCAAGTAAACTTTTCTGTATGGCAATTTCTCTTGATTGATTATTGAAATTTTAATTTAAGCCGACCGAACGCAAAACAAATCCTGTGAAAATGATCAGCAATGCATACAAACAGAATTTTAAAATGTTGGTAACTTGACGTAAATTTGAAAGTTTTAACGTAACAAAAACAAAAACAATTGAGGTATCGTTCAGTTGACGAAACCAAACATTCATTGTTATTGTAAAGAATGTGAATGCTCAAATAAAAACAATTCGAAGGGTGAAAAACAACATAAATATTCGTTATATCGAATAGCAAATTTCACTTTTGTTCGTAATATAGAACCATCAATGGAAAAAATTTGGCCGTACGTTAAATTGAAAATTCGTTAAATGGAAAGTTCGTTATACTGGACGTCCACTGTACTTTTTTTTTATAAATACGCAATTACTACTATAATTATTGTGTGACTAAATTATTTCAAATAATTTTAATTTTGCACACTCGAACCTATTTTATATCAATTCAATATATTGCATAAAATTTTATTGTAGACTCTATTGAAAATAATGAACACGTAATCATTTGGTAGCATTGTTGCTTGTCCTTCACTAATTTTAGTTTATTCTTAGTATTCACGCTTGCAATGCTTACAAATGAAATATTTCGCATGACGTCTCACATATCCCATATGGTCTAGTGGCTAGGATATCTGGCTTTCACCCAGAAGGCCCGGGTTCGATTCCCGGTATGGGAAGTTGATTTTTTGCTTTTTTTTTAAGATAATTATGTTTTAAATGGAAAATAATGTTTTATATGTCAGTAAAATTTTTAGTAACTAAAATTAAAAAAAAAATTACTTTATATCAATTTTGCACCAACAAACAACTGCGCATGAAGTCTCTGAAAAACCTTTAACATTATATGAATTTTAATGCCATTTCAACACACTTTAGTAAATGGTAGATATAAGTAAAATTCACCTCTTACTTATTTACCACACCACGTGTAGTGTCGTTAGTGAATCATGCCAGCATTCACCACAGTCGTTTAGCAGCTCACTAAAACCTTATCAGCGCACGTTTCGTTAGCGAGATGGTGAGTGCGCTTGGCCAGCTACCTATTTGTTGTGTGTGTATTTGCTGTTATTTTTTCTTTCTCAGCGCATTTATTTTTCAGTCAGCTGCTGTGTTTGCGGCCTGTCTTAGTTCTCACTCGTTTCATGAGATTATTGCTATAGTAGGGGCCTGTAGGACTGTTGAAAACTTGTCATTTAATAGTGGTGAACTGACGTTCTACCCTATAAAAGGTCATGTGATGTTTCAGGATGATGATTCTTAGTGATTAGAATTACTCCCACGGTCTCGATGGGGTTGCTCCTATCTGGGATTGGTGGCTGGACTGATGGCCTCAAATGACCAAAAATCATTAATACATTTTAAATATAAGCTTAGAATTAGTATATAGTAAATATGTTCTACAACATATATGTACATATATAATGTGCTATATATAGAGAACAGAGACAGAGAAGATGGTTGTTAAAAGTCCGACCGATCGTGTTTGGAATCTTGTCGTCGTGCTAACGATTACGCAAATTGGTTAAGTATCGTGCGCAGAGTTGCCGCTTTTGGTCTTTTCGGACCAAATAGGTCAGATTTTTTTACTTTGGTCTGCTTAAACGAATTTCCGTTCGTTTTATGATGTGAATATCTTTTCATTGGTACAAACAATTTATTAAAAAAAATAAAATTGTAATTTAAAAATTACTTTAAAGATAACGCAAATTTTTAATTTGGTCGGTTAAGGTCGGATTTGGTCGGAAAAAAATTTTTCAAGTGGCAACACTGATCGTGCGTTATCAAACTTATTCTGAATAGTGTTGCCAAATTATTTGTTTTCTTAAACATAGAATATAACCAGTGTTGCCAGAAACAAAATTGGATTGGAGCTAAAATTGTGAAAAAACGAGCAAAAAAGAGCTAAACAAATTTTTTTTGAGCTAAAAAAAGAGCTGAATTTATTTTTTAAGCATTTATAAATATTAATATTTTTTACATATCAGGTGTACAACTTTGCTTCCGCCGTTTTCCGATAGGTGGCTGAAATACATAGATGGTAATGCCTTTAAAGTGAGTGTGGACAGTGCCTAACGAATTGTCATCGCCGTTTCAGTGACAGTTGTTCTTGTTTTCGTATTATTCACGCTCGAAAATGTCCGTTTATGTGCCCAATTCTCGCCATTTGCGGGAAGTTTTACTTTTCTGTTACAATTCGCAAAAAAATGCAGCTGAAGCGCATCGAATGCTCTCAGAAACTTACGGTGATGCTGCTCTGAGTGAAAGAACGTGTCGGGAGTGGTTTCAACGTTTTAAAAATGGTGATTTCGATGTCGAAGACAAACATGGTGGTGGAAGAGAAAACCTTCAAAGATGAACAACTAGAAGCATTGCTTGATGAAGATTCGTGCCAAACCCAAGAAGAGCTTGCCGAATCGTTGGGAGTGAGTCAGCAAGCCATTTCAAAACGTCTCAAGGCCCTGGGCATGATTCAGAAAGAAGGAAACTGGATGCCGTACGAGTTGAAACCGAGGGACATCGAGCAAAAGTGGTCAAAAAGTACCTGGAAACGCTGAAATGGGAAGTCTTGCCCCACCCGCCGTATTCCCCAGATGTCGCCCCTTCTGACTTCCACCTATTCCGTTCGATGGCACACGGCCTGGCAGATCAACATTTTCAATCCTTCGAAGAATTGGAAAAATGGATTGCTTCATGGATAGCGTCAAAAGAGGACTCCTTTTTTCGAGCCGGGATCCGAAAATTGCCGGAAAGATGGGAGAAAGTTGTCGCTAGCGACGGACAATACTTTGAATAATACATCTGTAAGCACTTTTTCGCAATAAAGCTTTTAATTTTGGAAAAAAACGGCGGAAGCAAAGCTGTACACCTGATACTTTCATTATTTTACCTTTCGAAACTCATTATTTTTAATAAATTTGTAAAAGAGATAATTTTCTGTGAAAAAAAAAACTGTTTCCCCCCTTAAATTAATTGATGAGGGATATATTAAAAAGTCCCAATATGCATGTTTTGTATTTATTATGAAAACATTTGCATTTCAAAGCATATTCGTGATACTTATTTATCCATTTACTTATCCATTGGGAGCCATCAAAAATAATTTAGCATAAATAACTTAGGCAATGCCACAAAAAAGCATGTTAATTCAGATTAATTTTGTACATTTTTGCGGAAAAATTTTGACATAAGAAAAGGGTTTCAAGTAGTTTAAACGTTGCCAGAGAACTAATTTTTAAGTACTTAAGTGTTACCTTTGAAAAGTGAATACTAAAAGGAAGGCATATTTTGAGTATTTTAAAAAAATTAAATAAAAAAAATTGACGCAAAAATACAAAAAAAATTGACTTTACGAAACAACTTTCAAAACGTACATATAAACTTTTTGATAAAAGGGGCAAAAGTCGCATGATTTTGAAGAAAAGTGTCAAAATAAGCCTTTTTTTAAAAGTCGGTGTCAGTTGGCATCGGTCTCCAAAAAGGGTCAATTTGACACTTTAGTCGCACAACGGCAACACTGATTGGGAGTAGCAATAATATTGATTGATCGTAAAAAAGTAAGCAGCATTGTTTATATCGATAACTATGTTTTAAAAAGAGTCAACAACACGTTCGCGGACGTTGACAACTAACTAAAAATAATATCGCTTGTCTATTTTTGCAGCTCACTGAAATTTTTACTGCGCGTGAACGTGTTATTTATTTATTTTATGTCACACACACAAACATATGTGCCAAAAGCCTTTTAAATGTGCCTTAAATCTTGAAATTTACGTATGAGTTATTTATTTTGTTTATGTGGAATAAACGGTTTGGTTTTTTTTTGGTTACATTTTGGTTATTTTTATTCCTGGTTATAAATTGTTTTTTCTTGTGGCAACGCTGCTTTCGTTATGGTTTCTGAGTTTACGTAAACGGAAAACGCACTCAGCTGATGGTTTCGCTCAGGGAAATGTTGCCACTCTGCTCTGAATGAATTGAAAAATTTAAAAAAAATTACCAGAAATTGTTGAATAAACAAAAATTGAATGAAATTCTTATTATTTTTGTAAAAATATTAATATTTTAATTGGATACACTCAAGAATATTAAGTGAAAAAAATATCGCAAACAGATTTAATTTGCGTGTGCACGAGATGAATTAAAACTGAGTGGCTTTCTTTCTCTCTATCAGAGCTGTCAGATTTTAGGGGTTTTCCCTCTAGATTTTGGGTTTATTTGTTTGGATTGGGGAGGAATTTTATGATAAATATTTTAAGGGGCAATTTTTTAAAGACATTTTTAATTTACGCTTTTTAAAATGTCTGTGGCCAACCAAGTTGCATCTTTTTTACATCAACATCTTGTTCAGATATATTGGCTAGTGGGTCTTTTTTTAATTTCATGCACCAAATAGAATAAGCATTTTTCATGAAATATTCATTTTATGTGTGCATTATAAATTTGGGGGGAAATTTTAGTTTTTAGGGGGAAATGGACTTCATTTTAGGGGGATTGCTTGAAATTCATCTGGCAACACTGCTCTCTATCAACAAGCAAAGTCAGCTGATTTCTGAATTTATTTTTATGGAAACAAATTTTTGGGTAATCGCTCAAATTTTTTTGGGTTAACGATTACGGTTACGTTTATGTTCTGCGTCTCGGGTAACTGGTCCATTACTCTGATGACTAGTATTGCTCACAAGCGGCCCTTTGTATTTCACTTGGGCCTTTGGGCCGCTTTTGTGTAATTTGGACCTTTTTTATACAAAAGTCTATTTATAGCAAAAAAAAGAAAGACTGTTTCTGAGAAAATTTTGATACAAAAAATTTTAGTTGAGTAGCAACTGTGATGTTGCTTTCCTTCGGGCTGTGTGATCTTCGTTTACACTGTTTTCCATATTGAAGCAGTAAAAAAAAAATTAATGAAAAATACAAATTTAAAGGGTAACCGCCCGACTATAACAACAAAAAGCAACATGAAACTTTTGTTTCTTTTGTGTTTTCATTGATTGTCAAAATCAAGCGAACCAAGATACAGTACATTCCGTTTAGCTGCCTATTCGCTTAGGTGCATTTTCTGCTTAGCTGCATTATTTGGCCAAAATACTACTTCGTAAACCGAATTTTCTTTGAAAATTTCACATTTAGCTGCATTTCACTTAGCTGCACTATTCCGTTTAACAGCCCTGTTTTTCAGCAAGTTTTCTTTGATTTGTATGAAAAATACTTCGTTTAGCAGCACTTGAAAATTTCGAAAAGTTTTTTTGGAAAATAGTATCGAAACAAATTTCCACATTTTCGAAATGGAGGCAATAGTTGTGAAATTGTCAAAAAAGAAATATTCGCAGGGTAAAATTACCGATTATTTTACATAAAAGCATATCAGTAAGAATATGTATATAAATATTTTCATTATATCCAGTGTATACATACATATTAGGTATGCATAAGCATCTATAAGATAGCGGTTAATTTGCTAATAAAAATTTGTTCAGTCTTACACTGGTGTAATCTTTTCAAGAATTCAATAGATTCGTTCATGCAAAATTTTGATATATGTATATACTCGTAATATATCAATATTGATATAATATATATATATATAATATATATTTTGATATTTTTATATAGGTGCGCCAAGGATCTACTTTAAAAAAATTTTGCTGTTTCCAAAAACTTTTCTAGATATTCCGCTTAGCTGCATTTTTCGCTTAAGGGGGTTTCCCGTTTTTTCGTCGAAAAATTAGGTGTTTTTCAAGAATTAATTTTGGAAAGACAGTTTGATAAAATGTTGTAATTCTTTTTTATTTTGTTTGTTGTTACAATAGTGAGTTGAAAAAAAATTTTTTTTTGGAAAAAAAACAACATGGCCGCCGGCTTGCCAAGTACTTATGTTGCCTTGTTTGGAAAACATACTCCCAGTTTTTTACACTTTTCTCGGGTACGGTTTATCTGAAATCAAATTGACCATCATTTTCATTAATTACATAGTTTTAGTTATCGCACATCGGAGGATTTTTGAAAAATTTCAACTTGGTGAAATTTGGCGCAAATTTGACAAAAAATCGATTTTTTTGCAAAATTTTGGTACTAAAAGTGTTGTTAAAAATCGAAATTTCACAATATTGAAAAAATCCTATGATGTGCGATAGAGAATTCATTTGTGAACGCGTGAAATTCAATTCATTATCCAAATCGGTTCATTAGATCCGAAAAAAAGTGTAAAAAACGTCACAAAAACATGACGAAACATTTTTGGCTATAACTTCAAAACTATTGCATATTTCATTATGAAACTTTGGCTTCATATTGTTATAGTATTTATAAATCGATTTCTGTAAAAAAAAAAAACATTTTTTGAAACCGAAAAACGGGAAAGCCCCCTTAAGTGCCCCAAATCATGTGCATCGAAGGTGAATGCAGCTAAACGGAATGTACTGTATATGTATGTGAAATGTTGGCATTTTAACTGCAAAAGTCTACCAGATCTAATAGAATAATAAGCTGGCAAAATATTTTTCGATCTGCTCTGATCAAAAAGAAGTCTTTCTACAACCAAGAAGATCTTAATTGGAGACTTGGTAGAGGCTAAGCAAACTTTGCATCAATAATTATGCTCCAAACACATTGAAGACGACAGCGACACGCCGACATTGAAGCATTCTTGTAGGCAACTTGTAGTCATGTGGACCTATCGCTGTTGTTTTCCATGTGATTGGGCCATTTGCTTGGCATATTGCAGCTTAACACCTGGTTAAATAAAATCAAAAACTGATTATTTTGTATTTTTACATAAATAATAAATAATTTTTTTTTGTAATTAAAAAAATTTACAAAATAAAAAAATTTTCAAGTTCGGGGTCGAAAGGGTTATTTGTCAAGTTTTGGTGTTACTTATTAAAGTTAAAACCAATCAGTCTTTCCCACAAAGTGGCATAACGCTGTTGTACGACTTGGCCAGAACATCTGGTTTTATATTCTCACGTTGTTTGTTATTTAAGTGGAAAATTACTGCTAATAGTAGTGACAAAAAGCAACCACATGGCAAACGATAAGCAAATAAAAACAACAACAACTCGAATTCATAACGTGACGCTTGACGTTGCGGGAATAAAACGCCAGAAATGCATTGGAAAAGAAAAAGCAAAGCGTACGTGAATTGTGGCCGTTAGCATTTTGACCAGAAAACACCATTGGCTTTGACTCGTATCCACTGAAATGGATGTGTATGGATGTGTACGGTTGTGTGTGGTTGCGTACGCTGCCAATGCGCCAACACGCCCCAATCCGCTCGGTGCGCGCAAATATGTGGTTGGCTTTTTCCAGCCATAACTCGGCCAAACCGTGCCGAATATGGACGTCTGGACCTGCCACTCCTGTGACTGTATGTATGTATGTGTATGTGTGTGTGTGTGTGTGTGTTAATGGCGTATATGCAGGCAAGTTGAAAGAGTTGACTACTGGCGGATTGCACGTGATGTCATGGGAATCACGTGATTGAGCTGTTTTGCTTCTTTTCTTGCCTTCGCTGCAGTTATATCAGTGTGTGTGTGTTTGTGTGCACTTGAAGGCGTCCGCCTAATGGATTTTCCCAGAAAGTGCAATTATCGGCGAGCGCTCGAGCCCTTCGTCCGCGCGCTTAACACTGCTTTTGTATGCTCGTATCATTATGATGGACTTGTATAAAAAAAAATACTTTAATCAGAAATCCATAAAACGAACGAAATGTGTACTGAAAATTAATATGTAGGCAAGTTTATGTGGGTCATGCTGATAAAGTGGTTGGGCACGTGATAAAGTGACGAATGTTGCGCGGAAGAAAAGCGCGATAGAATCATACAAATGGAAAACTTAATAGCAACAAAAAAAAAAAGTTTAGATGGATTACTCGCACTGGTCAGGAGAGTACTGCACGAAAAAATGTTAAACTAAATTAATGGTGAATAAAAATTATTTGTCATAAGTGCGTTGAGTAGTTGCAATTTAATTTATTGTTAAATATTTTTTTAGTAAATGAAAGAAAAAGATTAAAGATATTTATTTAGGTATTTAAAGGTAAATAATGTAGAATGTTGAATGAACATTCAAAAATAACACTTGTTGAAGAAGATATAAGTCCCATATTGTCTAGTGGTTAGGATACCCGGCTCTCACCCGGGAGGCCCGGGTTCAATTCCCGGTATGGGAAGACAGTTTTTTTTTCTTAATTTTTGTAGTTACAAGTAGGTGTGTCGATAACACAAACTAAGAGTTTATAATCTTGTGTTTTTTTTTTCAAACTAATTATCCTACTTACTTTTAAAATTTAACAAACATAATTTTTGTTGGAAATGTCGTTGCTACAAAAAAAAATTGCATAATTTAAATCTTTCTGTATATTTGCATTGTAAATCAGTACCATAAGTCTTATTGGCACTTACATTTTTACATATGTAAATCAGTCAGTGCCATAGACCGCATAATTGTTGGGCACAACAAGGGTTTATGTGTCTTATATGGTTCGGGAGAAAATATAAGTCGACTGTGCAGCAAATAAAATAAAAACTAGAAGGAAGAAAACGAGAAACTTGCAAAAAAAAAAGAGGTGCGAACACTGTTCGATTTTTTTTTCTAAAATTTGATTCTGTCATTACGGATGATAAAACTTATTGCAAAGCTAATTCCTCTCAAATGCCTTAACCCGTTCGCTATTTTGTTGCCATATGGCAACATGCTACTTTGTGGACGTCATAATCCTTTATGGGGGAAAGCCACTGTGACGGGGATTTTTTTGTTTTAAATCAAAGCTTATATATTCACAAATATGTGTACAAAATTTCAAGTCATAATTTCAAAAATTGACTAAGTTACAACGATTTTAGTGAGAGCAAGTAGGCCGACTGTTTTTTGCTTGACCTTCCGATCACAGCGAAGTTAGACAGATGTTCAGTTACTCTAGAAGTTTCGTAGTGAACGCACGTCGTTTCTCTGATTTTTGCTTTTATCCATTTTCAAAAATATCTTGTTTTATTACGAAATGGATTGTAAAAGTGATAAAAAAAAGCATAAAATGAGACCTTCCAGAAATGGAAGAAAATATAATCGACCGCGTAATAGATATGAAAAAGGTGAAAACATACGTCCCAAAAGGTTTAAGAGTGCTTCCAAACGCAAAATTTCTCAAGACTCTGAATATGATGTCCATCCTACTATAAGTTATAGAATTTTGAACTTTTTTTTTGCTCGGCATCAAAGTTGGACCGACACTCTATAGTTACTGCGCTGACCGTGACTCTACCCGGATTAAAGCTGCTGAGAATCGCATCGAACAAATTGATAAAAAAATTAAAAAATCCATCAAGACCCCTGGAGATGAAGAGGAAGAACCGTCATATGGTCCAGGACTCGATAGTTTAATATAGGTATGAAAATTTTAAAAGATACATGATTTCATTACGACAGAAATGGACTCAAAACTTTAAACGCGTTTTTCTCGAAACGACTTTTTTTGAACTGGCGGCATCAATAACTCGAACAATTATGAACCGATTTCTAATTTTTTTTTTGTTTTGTTCGTCTTAGTAGTGGTTAAGGTTAAGCGTAGCCGATTTGGAAAATTTTGTTTTTTACTATTTTTTAAACTGTCTCAAAACCAAAAAAACAAGGTCGAAAACATGGAAATATTTTCAATCGGTCGCCATTTTGTGAAAAATCAAAGTAAAAAAAACGGCTACGTACAAAGATAGCTACATTCATACAGATTACAATAACATTTTATTTTTTTTTTCTGAGTACGGGTTTTTGAGAAATCGATGCCGCCATGGAGGGGGAATTTTTTTTCAAGCGCTACGGGATCATCTCTATTGTTTAAACTATTTAATATTTTTTAATAAAAATTTGTGGAAATATTATTAGATGTCTGCTTAATAAAATAAAAAAAACCCGATCCAAAAATTCCTATATTTACTCGGTCAAAAAAAATGTTTAAAATCACTAATTTTTTGACCCGTCACAGTGGCTTTCCCCCTTATGGTTTCAAGATTACATTTCTTGTTCATGCGTAGAATAATAATAGTAATAAACTGAATATTTAAGTTTAAAGAAGAGAAATATACAAGTTTTTTGAATGTAATATCTTTACATAGTAAAGGAAGAAGAAGCAGAAAAAATAAGAGAACTTTTTATTTGGACTTTTTACTTCAGTTCAGATAAATTTTTTTATCATTTTAGGTTAGGTTATGGTGGCTGCCATATTATTTTAGTTGAAGTAAATGAAGAAATATTCAATTTTTAGTTATGCGTAAAAAATTTTATTTTTAAGTGATTATTAGAGCCACAACGATATGGCTGTCATTTGGGAACACTCTAAAAAACTGGGTTTGATAATAAAAGCAAAAACAATTTTTATGGAAAGATGTTAATATAATCACACAGAAGCCTAAACCCCAGTAAAAACTGTAGCGAAAGAGTTAAAAGGGTTAAGATTTTTAGAAACTCTCAGATAGAGGACATTTTCAACCAAAAAGGTGTAACAAACTTGGTGCAGTGCAAGGAGCGTGGGGGTTCAATTGATATGAAACTAAAAAGTGGTGAATGGGAGTTCCCAAAATGAAATCCTGAGTGCATCACTGGTGCGGTAAGCAATATGTAGTTGTGATCTAAAGAGCTCTGAGTTCGTAACGGATGTCTTCATAAATTTCACCTTTTATATAGAAAATTAACTGCAACGCATTTCTTGCCATTTATGCGTTACACCTCCAAGCGAACTCTGGAGTGGTACCAAGCAAATGAGGTAATAATACCAACAAACAAAACGAACACAAAACTGTCCAACGCTCCGACCCAGTGTTGTCAGATACCTGAAATGACTTTCTCCCAAATCTTAAAAAAATACTGAAATTTCCTTCCAAAAGTAAAAACAAATCTCCTCAATTTATTAATTTGCGTTATTTTAGAAGAATTAAACTTCTCATAAAAAAATAAAAATAAAAACATAATTTTTTTTTAATGCAGACATTTTTTATTCATCTTTAGCTTAACAACAAAAACTTAAAAAAAAACAAAACATATGTATAACAAAAGAATTAAATAAAAAATGACGGAATTTCATTGTGACAGCAATAAGTTACAACGATATAGAATGAGCTTACATTTTGTAAGCTTAAACATTTTTAACACAATAGGGTGTTTTGACTATTAAAATAGTTACCAAAATATGTTTTGTTGCCAATGTTCCCAATACATCATACTTCTTCTTCTTCTTCACTGGCACGACAGCCCGATTACGAGACTAAGGCCTAGCTACCCGTAACCATCCGTGTTGTGCGTTACATCATACTTCGTTATCCAAAAATCTCCCAAAAAATCACAATCATAGGGATCCGAAAAATCCCCTAACATAAAATGTAAATCTCCTAAACAATTCTTCCTCCTAAAAATTCTGCTAAAAGGCAAAGAATCTCCGAAATCTAGAAGCAAATCTCCTAATCTGGCAACACTGCTCCGACCGAGATATTGAGTTCTTATAAATAAAAATCTTAGAGAACGAACGAAGGAGTGAAGAAAATATAAAAAATTTTAATATTTATTTGTTTATTGTTAAATTACAAAAATCGTAAAATTTCTATTTAATATATTTGAATGTTACACTAATTTTCTGAAATAGCTTTTTTATTCTTAAATTGAATTCAACATCGTTTGTTGTACAGTTGTTAATAAGTCCCATATTGTCTAGTGGTTAGGATACCCGGCTCTCACCCGGGAGGCCCGGGTTCAATTCCCGGTATGGGAAGACTTTTGCTCCTTTTATGTTAAAGCACAGGTGAAATGTGTTGACAGAAATCGCAACTCTGCAACCCAATCGCTTACTCTAACTTATGTACAATTTTCCAGTACATTACAACAAATTAGAGCATTGTCACTTGTATATAATGTCATACCACTTTTTACTTTGATCACTTGGAATAAAACCTTCATTAGAAAAACACGTGTTGTTTAGATCTCGGGAAACCTGCTAACAAGGGTTATGGGCCCAGATTACGTTCTGGAGTCTAGTACGGTCACGTGTAATTAAATTGACAAGTCATTTAATATTTCGGTTCAATTGTTCATCCGGTGTTAAAAGCAATTAAAATAATTCGATGGCGAACTCGATCGCGAACATCGAAAAGCTAAGTGGAGAAAACTACGCCACGTGGAGCATCCAGATAAGAAGTCTGCTGATAACTTTAGACCTATGGAGTACCGTCACCGAGGAATGTCCACAACAAGAGGCAGAGAAGTCTGTATGGATAATTTCCGATAGAAAAGCCCTTGCCACAATCACGCTAAGTGTTAAGCCAAGTGAGCTCATACATATTAAAAACTGTACAACAGCAAGAAGCGCTTGGGACAAATTGAGTGGCTTATATAAGGCAGACACTGCTTGCAGAAAGGTTAATTTATTCAAAAAGTTGGTGCGTTTCAAGTTTAAGAGCAGTGAAAAATTCGCATCGCAGTTGAACGATTTTTGCGGTATCGTGGATGATTTAAAGGAAGTCGGTATTACGATGAACGACGATTTTTTGTCAGTTTTGCTACTTTGCTCATTACCAGACGAAATGGAAAATTTCGTTGTGGCAATTGAAAGTAGGGACACATTGCCAAATCTGGACAGGCTCGTTGCAAAAATCTCGGAGGAAGAGCAAAGACAAGGGGATCGGAATGAAAATGGCGAGAGTGTATTCGCGGCAAGTGAAATGAAACGCAGCATCAGAGCGAGCACCGGCAACAGTGGTAGAAGCAGCGGCAGAGGCAGCGACAGAGGCAGCGACAGAGGCAGCGACAGAGGCAGCGGCAGCTACGGCAGCAGCGGTAACAGCGTTAATCACAAAGAAGGTGGAAAACGAAATGACAGCAACAACAACTTTAATAACTCCAGCCGCAACAACATAAAGTGTTACAAATGTGGGAAGCGTGGGCATATTCGCTCTCAGTGCAAACTTCCAAGCAATAAAGAAGCAGCAAGTGAAAGAGCGTGGTCACTATTTGATGGTGAGGAATGTTTAGACGACGTTTGGATTATTGACAGCGGCGCGACTTCCCATATGTGCAAGAATGCAAACTATTTTAGTTCTCTTGTTAGTGAGAAGCACAACATCATATTAGCGTCTGGTGGAAGTATTTATGCACATGGGAAAGGTACAGTAACGTTGAGAACAAAGTATACAACTATCAGTTTGAGTGATGTCTGGTACGTTCCTAATCTTCACTCAAATTTCTATTCCATTGGCAAAGCTGTTCAGTGTGGAAATAATGTAAAATTTTCGGGAAATAGTGCCGCAATAACGAATTCCAAAAATGAGACTATTTTGACAGCTGCACTAGTAAATGGCATTTATATTGCGGACATGAAAGTAAACAAAATTGAAAAAGTGAATGTCGCTATTGGTAGTGAAATTAATAATTGGCATAATCGTTTCGGGCATCTTAATGCGGTTGATTTAAATAAACTGTCAAATATGGTGAATGGATTGAACATTAAAGTACCTAAAACAATAGATTGTTTCACATGTGCGGTGTGTAAAATTCATAGTAAACCCTTCGCGCACTATGGAAATATTTATACGAAAGACATTTTAGAAGTAGTACACACAGACTTGTGCGGGCCAGTTGGTTTTAATTCGGTCGGTGGCGCGTCATATTTTATTACATTTATCGACGACTACTCGCGGTACACAATGGTTTATTTTCTTAAACGGAAATCGGAAGCATTTAATATATTTAAACTTTTTGCTGCGACAGCGGAGAAGCAGACAGGCCGCCAAATAAAAACTGTGCGAAGTGACAACGGTAAAGAATTTGTAAACTCACAATTTAAAAACTATTTTGCTGAAAAAGGTATTCGGCATCAAACCACAGTCGCGTATACCCCACAGCAAAACGGGGTTGCTGAACGAGCAAACAGAACGTTGTGTGAAATGGCGAGGTGCATGTTGTACGCGTCGAGGATGCAGCAAAGCTTATG
Source organism: Melieria picta (assembly GCA_964056695.1). NCBI lineage: Eukaryota > Metazoa > Arthropoda > Insecta > Diptera > Ulidiidae > Melieria > Melieria picta. Next base: position 119,259,497 of record OZ057400.1, read on the forward strand.
GGCCGAGGCAATAAGCACAGCTGTCTACATCAGGAATAGGTCGCCAACGAAGGCGATTGTAAACGTGACACCTTATGAAAGATGGCATGGCAGGAAAGCATCGGTTTCGCATTTGCGCACATTTGGGTGCGATGCGGTAGTTCTAAAGAAAGGTCCGAAAATACGCGGTAATAAATTTGTACCAAAAGGTGAAAAGTTAAAGTTTGTTGGGTATCACGATCTCACAAAAGGGTACCGTTTATTCAATATGCAGACGAAGCAAATAACGATAGGGCGCGATGTTATTTTTTTTGAAAATTCATTTGAACAAACGCCAAGCAGCACGCACGATCGCGAGGAGCCTATTTTCGTAAATGAAATTGAGCCTGAGTCTTACGAGTTGCATGATCCAATAGGACGTGACACAACTAATACAAATGTTGAGGTGCCAGATGACAGTAGCGTGCAAGAAGCAAGTGAATCCAGTTCAGAAGAGGAAATCGATCAGGTCAGAAATAAAAGGAAAAGGGGACGACCGAAGATTGTGCGGACAGGCGGCATAGGCAGACCACGGAAAATTTATTGTACAGATAGTGGACCTGAAATGTTGAATGCTGTAGTGGAGAATCCGAGCACTGTAGCTGCGGCTTTAAGATCGTCAAATGCTCATGATTGGAAAGCGGCAATGCAACTGGAATATGACACATTAATGCGTAATGGTACGTGGGAGCTGGTAGACATGCCGAAAAACAAAAATGTTATTAGATGCAAATGGGTTTTTGCGCTGAAACGAAAGTCAGATGGTACAATCGAAAGGTACAAGGCGAGGCTAGTTGCGCTTGGTTGTGCGCAGCGCTACAACGTTGATTACCGGGAAACATTTGCGCCAGTTGTTCGGCACTCTACAATAAGATTACTGTTGGCGTTAGCAGCGAAACATGGGTTATTGATAAATCATGTTGATATTGTGTCGGCTTATTTGAACGGCGAATTAAAAGAGGAGGTATATATGGTTCAGCCGCCAATGTTTGAAAATGAAAATAATTTGAATAAAGTTTGTAAACTTAAAAAGGCTTTGTACGGCTTAAAACAAGCTGGTCGCGAATGGAATCGCAAAGTTACCGATATATTACTAAAGATGAACTTTATTAGATGCATACACGATACTTGTGTTTATGTGCGACGAAAAGGTGATAAAGTCTGTATCATCGGTTTATACGTTGATGACATGATGATAGCGTGTTCGAGCAAAAATGACATGATAGCAATCATTGAATCGCTTAACAAATACATTGAAACGGTTGATCGTGGCCCACTGTCATTTTATTTGGGCATGGAGGTTGAGCGCGTTGGTGATCGAGGTGACATCACAATCCATCAGAAACGTTATACGGCGCAGATTATTCAGCAGTGGGACATGGGAGATTGCAAGCCTGCAGCAACTCCATGGGCTGCTGGTACGGTACTACAAAAGTGTGAGAAGGAGGGTTGCGACTTGGTCACGAAGCGCTACCAAAGTTTAATAGGGGCACTTATGTACTTGGCCATTATCTCGAGGCCTGATATTGCCCACGTAGTGTCCAAGCTATCGCAGTACAACTCACATCCACATAAAGAGCACATGAATGCAGCGAAATATGTGCTGCGATACCTGAAGCAGAATCCAGTTGGTAAATTAACTTATTCTGCTAATTCGAAAGACTTTATATGTTTCACAGATGCCGATTGGGGTAATGATAACTTCGACCGGAAATCGTTTACCGGATGTGTCGTCCTAATGGCAGGTGGTGCTACAGCCTGGGAGTCACGAAAGCAGTCGGTAGTGGCTTTGAGCACAATGGAGGCTGAGTATATTGCGTTGTGCCAAGGGACCAAAGAAGTGGTTTTTCAACGTGGTTTACTGAGCGAATTGGGGTACAAAGAATATGTCGATGTTCCTACTCCAATGATGTGTGATAATCAAAGTGCACTGTTCATGGTGCAAAATCCGACGGTGCAGAAGAAAAGCAAGCACATCGACATACAATACCACTACATCCGCGAAAAGTACGAGCAGCAAGAAATTGAGGTGAAATATGTTGCAACAGATGAGAATGCGGCAGATGTGCTCACAAAACCTCTGGGCAAACAGAAGCATATCGAAGCGTGCAAATTATTAAAAATTGAATTTGAATGAAATTGTAATATTTTTTGGTTTGTAAAAGTGCTTGGGTTGAAGGAGGGCTTGTTGACAGAAATCGCAACTCTGCAACCCAATCGCTTACTCTAACTTATGTACAATTTTCCAGTACATTACAACAAATTAGAGCATTGTCACTTGTATATAATGTCATACCACTTTTTACTTTGATCACTTGGAATAAAACCTTCATTAGAAAAACACGTGTTGTTTAGATCTCGGGAAACCTGCTAACAAAATGTTATTCAAGTTTGAATATATATTTGATTGAACCAACTTTGAATCAACTTTGTGTGGTTTGGTTTGTAGTAGTGTGGTTGGTTTGTAAGTGGTTTCGGTTTCGGTTTCAGTTTCGGCCAAAAAATGGCCGAATAGCCAAAACCGAAACTTTCTAGAATATTTTTTACATTTTATTGTGTAGCAGATATATAGTGAAAGGAGGAATAATTTAGATGCCACCAATGTAAATAAACTTCTTTTTTTAGCATATAATATTAAATTATTTAATTTTGAATATTAGCGAGTAAGGTACGAAAGGGTGATTTTTTCATGTTAACGTTTTTAAAAAATGATTAAATTGTTTTTTTTTTAATAAGTATTTATTTATTTATGCTATGTTTGTTTGTTTGTTCTTTATTTACTTCATGTAAAACTCGTTTGTTGAAAAAAGTGCTTGATATGGTGATTTTTATTTCAACTAGAAAGTTTCGGTTTCGGTTTCGGCCGAATATTAAAAAAAACCCGAATATTCGGTTTCGGTTTCGGTTTCGGCCCAAAAAAGTGGTTTCGGTCGGACACTAGTTTGTAGTAATATTTGAGTCATTTAAAAAAACAGCTGAATTTTGTTTGTTTAGCCCATCATCAAAACATTCATGATGTGTGTGAAGAAGTGTTGATGAACAAAATATTAAATTGAATAATGCATGCGTCACCACTAAGTATTTAGTGTGTATTTTTTGTTTTTGTTTATTTATTTAAAAATAAAATTAAAAATATGTAAATGAATTAATTAATTAAATTTAAAAACAGCTTCAAATTAAAAACAGTTGTTGTCTCTACACAAACAACTCCCATATTGTCTAGTGGTTAGGATACCCGGCTCTCACCCGGGAGGCCCGGGTTCAATTCCCGGTATGGGAAGTCAATTACAGTTTTTTTTAAAAATTTTTTTTTTCAAAACTTGAACACATAATAACTTAATTTACATACATAAATGCCTGTGCATGTGCGTGTGTGTGTGTGAGTGCGCGCAATGCTTTTATAAATTCCGCACTAATTGCTGCCATCTACTTGGCAACATAATGAATTGCATTTGTTTTTTTTGTTGCCATTGCAATTTTTCTTCGTTCTTTTTCTGCTTTAATGCGGCGATTAAATTATCGCACTCGGCAAATTATTCGCCGCAAGTGCTTAAGTGCACACGAGCCGCATGCAGGCGGTGGCCACAAGTCAAGCAGGCGTCAACCGCAACAGCCGTCAGTCGGTCTGACAAGGTGTTCACATGGAAAAGTAAAGCGAAAACTGGCTGTGGCCGCGGCGCATGCCACACGCAACACTGCCAACGAGCAAACCATGTGAGACCACACAACAAAAGCAGCACAAAACAAAATTAGAATTTTCGCTTTTTTTGAATGTGTGTTTTTGTTGACACAGCATGTTGCATGACATGAGAGAAAATGTGTCAAAATGCGAGTGCAATAGATTTCAATTTACTTAAAATGGCAATAAATATTATGCAACAACAATGAAAACAAAACAACAACAAAAAATCGCGCTGATGTGTAGTTAGGAATTATTACACATTAGGTCCAGTGTTGCCAGAAAAAAAATTTGGTTTGGAGCTAAAATTGTGAAAAAATGAGCAAAAAAGAGCTAAACAATTTTTTTTGGAGCTAAAAAAAGAGCTAAATTTATTTTTTAAGCATTTATCAATATTAATATTTTTTACGTATTATACGTAAATATATTTATAAACTAAAGAACAACTTATATATCTGTTCAATAAATATCTGTTAATTTAAAATGAAATAAAATTCACTTTTGCACATTTGTCGGTACAACAAAACTTAAAAGGCTTACATTTTTTAAAATTCTTTGTAGTTTAAATAAAATACAAGTAGTTACAAACATCACAAATAGTTATTACATATTTAAGGGGGTCAATACGTGTAAATTTAAAAAATTTTCAAAAATTTTTTTTGGGTGAAATAGACTCCAGGGGGTCTTAAGAATATCCCCCAAGCGGTCAAGCGGTTTTTAATTCTGATGATCCGTTCCCCTGCAGCAGTGCTTTATTGATGGTCAATTCGTTCCGCATGATATCGGTAACGCAAAGTTAAAACCGAATTATTTCGAAACACTGGTTTTTGATTATGGAAGTAGAATATCTCGGCAAGTTTTAGTCCCACTGATCTAAAACTTGTGCAGCAACTTTTTGAAACATATAACTTTTAAAGTAACTAAAAATTTCATTGTTTTTGGCGAAATCCGCGGCGCCATTTTCGGGAAATTAAGAAAAAAATGTTATTTTTTCGGTTGGAGCGTATTTTTGTATTTTCGAGAAAACATTTTTTTTTGTTAGTTACTTTAGAAGGTACATATATTTTCCAATAATAACTAATAGAAATATTTTTCAGATGATTTTTGGGGCGCCGGCACAACTTCTACTAGAATTTGGGCCCAACGTTGGACCCCCATCACCGCCGCAATTTTGAGCACGCCAAAAAAAAAATTTTTTTCTTGCATTGCTACCTTATATATATATACCGTTTACACGTATTTACCCCCTTAAATCAAATATTTCATCTTCCGAAAAAGAATCGTTACTATTACAGTCGTAAATGTTGTTTGCAGTCATTAAGTTTAAGAGATCATCATTTATTGCAAAATCATGACAACATTTATTCAGTTTTTTAAGGCCACTTCTTACTGTCAAATAAATTAATTTTATACCTTTGCTTGTTTTTAATTAAGTTCATCATGGAAAATGATCTTTCAACTTCCTTCAGCATTACTGAGCGGTAGCACAAGAAGAGTAAAAACAAAATTTACCAGGTCGTTAAATGGATTTTCATTGACTGAATACTTGAATTCCCTAACCTCGACCCAAAAATCTAGTGTATTTAAATTCTTCCATATATATAAATATAGTCACGCCATTGAACTTCTATACATGTAATTTCATCAATGGTGAACTTATTTTTTTAATTTTCAAAACGATCAAATATCTGCGGCTTTACAGCTTTTAACGAATTATCAATAGAAAAAAATCATAAAAATATTTTTAAGTGTTTTTATATTATTTGGCAAACGTTGCTTCAATTGCGCAATTAATTTTATAACAAAGTCGCGACATGTTATTTTTTTTTACTATATTTTTTTTAAAAAAGAGCTTTAACATTTTCAAAAGAGCTAAAAAAAGAGCTAGGAGCTAAAACCAAATTTTTGGAGCAATTTTAAAAAAAAAGCTAAATCTAGCTCCAAAAGCACCAAAATGGCAACACTGATTAGGTCACCATAACTGCAGTGTTGCATTTAAAGTGCAGCGGAAGCCAGGGTTGCCATCGCATGATTTAGTGAAACGAAATGCAACATTTTGCAAGATTTATTGGAGCTAATAAAAACAGAAATTCAGAAAAATGTTTATTAATTTTGAAATAAATTAGTTTCTATTTACTTTTTGCACACAGCTGTTGCTGACCTTTTATTGCACGCAACAGTGGCAACTCTATGCGGTGCGCAAACGAGAATTTAAACTGAAAACGGTAAGTGGCGGCTAGTATGTAGGAGTGTCGCAAATAGTTTTGTGCGAGTGTGAATGTGTGTGTGTGTGTGTGTGTGTCTGTGCAACGCCCACTTTCCGCCCAGCGGCGCTGTGTCGTTGCTGAGGTTTTGCGGTTTGCTCGCAAAACAAAACAAAACAAACAAACAAATGCAAAAAACGAAAGCGCTTATTTGTGGATCTCGGCGGCAGGACGGTGCGACTTAAACTCGAATTCGCTGGCGCCGCATATGCAGTCGGCATTTCTGGGCTTGTTTGTGTGGTCTCTGTGTGTGTGTGTGTGTGTGTGTGTGTTGGTTGCGTTATGGTCTTATCGTTGCATTGCATTCCCATGCACAAAAGTCCTTTGCGACAATTGTTGCTATCGCGCTACTGCTGTTCTTGTTATTGTAGCTGTTGTTGTTGTGGTTAGCGCCTTTGTTGTTGCTATCGTTGTCGCCTACTTATATAACCGCAATTCGCATAATAACCGTACTTTCGGAGTGCATTTTCGTGTTTGTTTTTATGAATTGCGAGCCTCTGTGACGACAACGAACCGACTCACATGGGGAGGCGGAAGTAGGGAGGTGGACGAGAAAAACGGGAGCACGGCGATTCATTTACAGTCAAGTCAAAATGCGCTCCTTTCGCCTTTCTGTCGCGTTGTTTCCGCATTAAAGCGTTCAATACCGAAGTATTTCGATTGTGCCAGGTATTCGGGATTTTTAAATGGCAATACTAAGATTTTGAAACATCTCGAATTTTTTCGGAATTCCATTGTACGTTTTTAAAATGAAATTATTATAAAATGTTTCATGTATAATTAAAGATTTTTCTGCTCAACTATTGTTAAAGGAATGTATAAATGTGAAGACATTATTTTAAAATTCTATAAAATTTATTAAAAAATGTACATCTAAAAATTAAAAAAAGAATTAATTAATTAAAAAAAACTATAACAAATAAATAATTAAGAACCAAAAAATTTTTATTCAAATTGTGTCGTATTATATGAACATTTTTTATTTTTATATAAAAAGCCTACATGGCTTAAATAAAATAATTATTGTTCTTGTATGCATTAATATATTTTTGAAAAGAAATATTTAGTTAGTGTTAAAGGAATATAAAAATGTGAAGACATTATTTTAAAATTCTATAAAATTTATTTAAAAATGCTATAAGAAATAAATAATTAAGAACCAAAAATCTTTTATTAAAATTGTGTCGTGTTATATGAACATTTTTTATTTTTATATAAAAAGCCTACATGGCTTAAGTAAAATAATTATTGTTCTTGTATGCATTAATATATTTTTTAAAATAAATATTTAGTTTGTTGTATTACGTAAAAATGTTGGATTTTTATATAAAAAATAATATTTTACTAAAAACAATGCCACGAACGTGAAACAAAATAATTATTATTTATGAATGCATAAAGAGAAGTATTTTATTTAAATTCTTTTGTATAAAGAAATAATTAAAAAAACAATAACAACCCTAAAAAAAATTAATATCTAATACTTAAAAATGTAAACAAATAAAAAAATTAAAAAAGGATTGTCTTACTCCTATACTTTTTAGGATTGTTTTTTGCTTTTTTTTAGTAAAAAATAAAAAGTAAACAACAACAAAACAAAAAATTGCTATAAAACAGAGTTCCAAAAATTTATATTTTTATAAAAAAAAATTGTGTATGTAAAAAATAAAAAGTAAACAAAAAAAATTGCTATAAAACAAGAGTTCTAAAAATTTATATTTTTTTAAACAAAATTGTGTAAGCAAATAATTAAGTAAACATTTAAATTAATAAATACAATAAATTAAAATAAAAATATTATATTTTTTAATAAATTATATTTTCTTTAAAGAAATAATATATTTTTTCAGTAAATTATATTTTGTAAATAAATTTTTTTGGCAGCCGCCGTGGCTCAGTTGGTTAGTGCGTTGGACCGCGAGTCGAAGGCAGCAACCTCAGGTTCAAATACTGCCTGTAATAACACCTAAAAAAATAACGGGAAAACTCGTTTTCTCTTTCGGTGGCTGTCCTCTTAGCTGGAAATGGCAAACCTCTGAGAGTAAAAATTGCTTATGAAAAAGCTCCCAACCTGCCGTTCGGAACCGGCATAAAACTGTAGGTCCCTTCCACCCGCGTACAAATTCACACGCACAACACGGGTGGTTGCGGGAAGCTAGGCCTTAGTCTCGCGTAAGCGGGCTGTCGTGCCAGTCAATTATTATTATTAAATAAATTTTGTAAAATCAAAATATTTAATCTTTGAAAAATTTAAATTAAAAAATGTAAATTTTTAAATAGTCATATATTTTCTTTAAACAAATAATATATTTTTTTTCAGTAAATTATATTCTGTAAATAAATTTTGTAAAAAACAAAATATTTATTCTTTGAAAATTTAAATTAAAAAATGTAAATTTTGAAATAGTAATTTTTATTCGTCTACAAACATTTTTTTAAAATAAAAATGTTAATTTTTTTATCAAAATATTTGGATCTGTAATAAATTATATGTATATTATAATAGTAATATATCAGGATGTATATGTATTATATAAATATTAAAAAAAAAAATGAAAATTATTTGCATATAAAATAAAATGTTTTTATTAAATTTTTTTTGTTTTCAAATAAATTTTGTAAAAAGCCAAATATTTATTCTTTGGAAATTTACATTATTATAAAAATGTGTATTTTTAAATACCTAATCATTTTTATTTCTTTACAAATATTTTCTTAAAATAAAAATGTTAATTTTTATATACAAAATTTTGGATTTTCAATAAATTATGTATGTATACGTATTATATAAATATTTTTATAAAAAATAAAATTTTTTTTATTTTTTATTTTATTTTATAATAATATTTGTACAATAGTTAATATTCTACAAATAAGTACCTAGCAGCACATGGCAGCAGAACAAATATAAAAATTATGTGTAGATATATAAAATAAAAGTTAATTTTTTATTATTTTTTTTAAATTTTTTTATAAAAGTTCCATGGGAAATATAACGTATTTTTTAATAAATTATATTTTCTTTAAATAAATTATATATTTGTTTTAATAAATTATATTTTTAAATTATATTATATTTTGTAAATAAATTTTTTAAAAAACCAAATATGTATTCCTTGAAAATTTAAATTATTATAAAAATTGTGTATTTTTAAATAATCATTTTTATTTCTTTACAAATACTTTTTTTAAAATAAAAATGCTAATTTTTTTTTTGTATAAAATTTTTTGGATCTTTAATAAATTATATATGTATATGCATTATATAAGTATTTTTATAAAAAATAAAAATTTTGTGTATATAAAATAAAAGTTCATTTTTTATTATTTTTTTATTTTTATATAACAGTTCCATGGGAAATATAATGTATTTTTTTAATAAATTATATTTACTTTAAATAAATTATATATTTGTTTTAATAAATTATATTTTAAATTATATTATATTTTGTAAATAAATTTTGTAAAAAACGAAATATGTATTCCTTGAAAATTTAAATTATTATAAAAATTGTGTATTTTTAAATAATCATTTTTATTTCTTTACAAATACCTTTTTTTTAAATAAATATGTTAATTTTTGTATACAATTTTTTGGATCTTTAATAAATTATATATGTATATGCATTATATAAGTATTTTTATAAAAAAAAAAAATTAAAAATTAAATTAAATTAAAAATTAAAAAATTAAATTAAAAATTAAAAGTTCATTTTTTATTATTTTTTATTTTTATATAACAGTTCCATTTGAAATATAATGTATTTTTTTAATAAATTATATTTTCTTTAAATAAATTATATATTTGTTTTAATAAATTATATTTTTAAATTATATTATATTTTGTAAATAAATTTTTTAAAAAACAAAATATGTATTCCTTGAAAATTTAAATTATTATAATAATTGTGTATTTTTAAATAATCATTTTTATTTCTTTACAAATACTTTTTTTTTAATAAAAATGCAAATTTTTGTAGAATTTTTTAGATCTTTAATAAATTGTATATGTATATGTATTATATATATTAAATATTTTTATAAAAATAAAAATGATGTGTATGTAAAATATAAGTTAATTTTTTTTATTTTTTTTTAATTTTTTATAAAAGTTTTATGGGAAATATAATGTATTTTTTTAATAAATTATATTTTCTTTAAATAAATTATACATTTATTTTAATAAATTATATTTTTAAATTATATTAGGTATATTTTGTAAATAAATTTTGTAAAAAACAAAATATGTATTCCTTGAAAATTTAAATTATTATAAAAATTGTGTATTTTTAAATACTCATTTTTATTTCTTTACAAATACTTTTTTTTTAATAAATATGTTAATTTTTGTATACAATTTTTTGGATCTTTAATAAATTATATATGTATATGTATTATATAAATATTTTGATAAAAAATAAAAATGATGTGTATGTAAAATAGAAGTTCATTTCTTATTAAATTTTTTTTTTGTTTTTATATAAAATTTGTTATTTCCATGGGACCTTTTTTTATAAAAAATGTCTAAAACATTTTTCTATAAACATTCTTTCATTCCAGTAATTCAAGTAAAAATCCCTGAGTTTCGAGGCAAAACTTCGGGATTTCGGGATTAGTGAAAAAAGCCAAAAACCCAGAGGTTCGAAATGAACTATTTTCATGTCTGCATTGTGTACAACTGTTGGCAACCCTACATGCCCTCCAATGCCCACTGTATGCCTCTGCCTGTGTATGAGGTGTGTATGTATGTGTGAAGCACAACGGGCTGTGTGGCGGCGAAATTTAAACTGCCTGCGTGTGACACGCTGCGGTTGCAATTGGAAAATTAACACATACACAAAACAAAGCAAAAAAATCAGTGAAAATGCAAATCTGAAAGCAATCGTATGTAATAAAATTCGAAACTAGAAATGAGTTCATGGAATTGTATGTATGGATGTGTATGCGTGAATGAGGTGTGCAAATTGAAACTTGCTATTGTTTGTTGTTGTGGAATTAAATTTTATTGAAAACATTACTTAGTTGAGCTTATTAGTCGAAATGAATTATACGAAATTGAATTATACAAAAGACCAACAAACTTTTGGAACTTATCTGGAAACTGATGAAAGCTGTTAGGCTGAAAATTTGGTAAATTAGAGTTGAAATTGTTAATGCATCATTGACGCACACTTACAATGTTTCGGAACCGCCAAATAACACATTGAATGAAATGCTTTTGGCCTGAAGTGTCACTTTGGAGCGAAGTCTTTGAATTCAACACTTTCACTTTGGTTCTCGGTTACCTTACAAAAAAAACATCTTTTCCTGCTGAAGTATTCTTTTTCCATATAGTCGAACTGAAATTATTTTGAGAGTGTTTTTACTTTCTCGCTTGCAAACTAAGTTTGACATTATGCGTTGCTTTAATTTCTTCGATTTCATATATGTAATTGTTGTAACTGTTGACAGATATTGAATTCACAATGAGCCAAAGGGAATTCCATTATTTAGAACTACTTCTCAACTTCTTTTTCCATAAATACAATCACTGATATTTATCCCAGAATTTCCTAGAAACAGCCATAAATTCACGTTACCCCCCAAAGCTCCTTTCGCCAAAGCGATGTCAAACACCAAATGTCAATTTGACGCTGTCCCTATTTCTGTCACTATTTGAATAATAATTTCTGTCATTTTCACATTAATGTCAAACTGCGCTGCCAACAAACCTTATTTACTACGTCAGACTGCAGCAGCCAGCAACACTGACACAGTGCTGTCACATTGGCGGTACATCTATTTCGGCCGCCCAGTTGGGTGAGTGTGGCGAAAGACAAAACCAAAGTGAAAGCAGAAAGTATCAGTCGCATTGTCAAAATGTAAAGAACTAATTAGAATCAAAATGCAAGCAAAGTGACAGTTGTAGCGGCCAACAAGGATGAACGGATGGTGGGCGGGTCGTGACGATGAATGGGCCACTCCCCCTCTTGTCAATGAGATTTTCCACTAAGCCAACACGACACAACCGCATGCGAATAGGTTTGAGAAAAGCCATTGTATGAAGCGGCACATTAGCGGTAATCACAATGTGTTGTAAACGAGTGAAGGAGTTTAGTTTAAGGTATCATGGCACGTTAGAAAGGGGAATTTTTAATGTTTTACAAAATTATTTATTTTTCGGCTCCTTTATTATCAATGTTTTTGAAAATTTTTTTCCAATTTTTTTTTTTTAGCATATTGTCTCTTATATAGGTGGAGCTGAAGTCGCGTAGAACAAAAAACACATCCTCCATTACGGATACTTTATCTCCGGATTGACTCGACCGATTTAAAAAAAATTTCAGTCAATTTTTGACACTTTTTTTCAAAAAGCTCCTATTCTTTTATTTTTAGCGTTTTTTTTTTCTGGTGAATTCCTGTGTCCGAAAGCTTAATAATTATGAATCTTTTTTGTTTTTTTGTTTCAGATTAACCAATTTGAAAAAGATTGATAATAAGGGAGCTGAAAAATAAATAATATTGTAAATCATTAAAAATTCCCCTTTTAACCTGCCATGATACCTTAAAAAGGTCTGCTTTATTGTTCTTCTAAATCGTTTGATTGAGTTGATTTTGGGAGTAGTGTCTGGGTTGCATTGGCTGCATTAGAAGTAAACAAAACTCAAATGATTTGTTAGTTGTGTCGAGATGTTGAGATTGTTAAAAGATTTGGAGGTCTGTTTGAATTTTCAACGAACTTTTTGACGCTTCTGCCAAAGCTGTTGCCACACATCATGAAAGCCCCTATTGTCTTCTAATAGAAACAAAAAAAGAAAAACCAAGAAAATCAAAACGAAGAATGAAACAAAGCGATACCAGAGCAAACTGAGCAAAGAAGTTCATACACACTAAATTTGAATTGGCGAAAAAGGGCCGCCGCAGTAAATAGAAAAAATCACACAGCAACAACACCGACTGACAAACGTCAAAATGACAGCTCAACAAGGCGGAAAAAAGATTATATTCATTTGGGGTGGGCGGGAGGTAGGGGGAGTTGGTGTGGTTTGCAATTATACGACGAAGCGCATACGAAGAGTGCGGGCGGTGCTTTCGCACTTAGGTGAGACGCTACAGCTCTCAATACTGGAAGCTCCGAAAAGACATTTTAACAATCCGCACCGGAAACCGCAAGCAATCGGGATGTTTGACGCTGTTGTGCGGCAAATAAAGGTCGTTTATTTATTTGCACTAAATGAAAAAAAAAGTTTTTTTTGGGTTAAGACTAAATAAGTTAGACATATCAAAATTTAAATTTTTGTTTTTGGAATATTTTAAAATTATTTAAAAATTCTAGTAGTGAGCATAGAGTTTCTTAATAATTTGTATTTCTTATTAAGTTGTCTCTCGAATCAATTAAATTAAACTTTTTGATTAATAATTAATGTATAATTTCTAGCATGTAGATTTGCAATAAATTGCCTTGGCTTAAATAAGTAAATAAATACAATATTTGTTTTAAATTTTAGATCATTTTCTGGCATAAAAAATAAGTGAATAGTTTTATTTTGTATTAAAAAAGTAAATAAATAAATAAATAACCACTATATTTTTTAAAATTTTGGATAATTTTCTGGTATAAAAAATAAGTGATCAGTTTTATTTTGTACTAAAAAAGTGAATAAATAAATAAATACAATGTTTTTTTTTAATTTTAGATAGACATTTTTGTTGTACTAAAAAAAGTAAATAAATAAAAAAATTAAATTAATTAAAATTTTGGATAATTTTCTGGTATAAAAAAATAAGTGATCAGTTTTATTTTGTATTAAAAAAGTAAATAAATAAATAAATACAATGTTTTTTTTTCATTTTAGATAGTGTTTTGGTATAAAAAATAAGTGAACATTTTTTTGTACTAAAAAAAGTAAATAAATAAAAAAAATTAAATTAATTAAAATTTTGGATAATTTTCTGGTATAAAAAGGAAGTGATCAGTTTTATTTTGTACTAAAAAAGTAAATAAATAAATAAATGCAATGTTTTTTTAAATTTTAGATAGTGTTTTGGTATAAAAAAATAAGTGAACATTTTTTTGTACTAAAAAAAGTAAATAAATAAATAAATAGAACATATTTTTTAATTTGAAATAAATAAAAAATTAAATTAATTAAAATTAGTTTTATTTTGCACTAAAAAAAGTTTTAAGAAATTTATAAAATAAAAAAATTAATTGTTCCCATTCCGTTTAATTTTAATTTAAAAAAATTGTAATGTAATTATAAATTGATTTCAATTTTCCAACTGAAATCTTCTCTTCTTTTTAAAATTTTAGTTTTTTTTTTACCACAAATTTTGCCATTGCACACCATTGTGCAATGGGAACGCTAACAGCGGCAATTCAAGTAGCTGCGGATGCTGACGCCAGCTTCTTTACCGTTGCGGCCAGTACGTGCGCGAGCGCCACCCGCCGGGTCACCTCGACGCCTTTTGCTCATTTATCATTTCTACACACCAACTGACTTGCCAAAAAAAAACAAAAAAAATACCAAGAACAAACCAACAACAATGTGAAAGAAAGCGGAGCCAACGAAAAAGATGGCAAGACCTTTGCACGACCCCGGCGACAGTTGACGTTGTTGTTGTGAAACGTCAAAGTGATAATTAATCATCGCGTCGAATATGAAAGTGAACACGTTGCAGCGACACGTGTTCGGCCAGTCAACATTTCAACTTTCCACGGCGACAGTTTCCGAATTTGTTTTCCTATTCGCTGCGCACGACTTGCGTTGTTGGCTTCGTTTTTTGACAGCCAAAATGTCGGAAGCACTCGAGAAATGGTAAACCGCAGTGTGTTCGGTGCGTTTAATGATTTTATTGCAAATATTATTTACTACGATATTTGCTCTTTTTTTCAAGAAATCTATTACAGCAAAAACACAGAAATTGGTCGCTGATGTTCTTCCCTAACAAGTTATTCCAAACGAGTTGTGGATCTTTTCTAGCGATGAGCGATTTTTTCTAGTGGTGTGCCGAGAGCAATTTAAGGTAATAAAAACAGAAACAAGAACAAAAAATTTAATTCTAGCAATGTTTTTATTTTCTGTAAATTTTTATTTTGGAAAATCAAAAAGTGCTTCTAACGAATTTTTTAAGAATTTTGTATTTCTGAATCTCGTCCTGCAATGACTACAGAAGCTGTGGAGATGAAGATTTGACAGAAATGATACAACATTTTCTGTGCCACTGCGCAGCTCTGCAAGAACGCTGACTTCGGACCCTGGGGACCTGGCTAGAGCGGCAAAAGTTACAATTTCGAACCAATCCCGATCCTTAAGATTGATTGAGACTGTTGGTTAGCTTCAAAGGCAAGCAATAAGGAATTCACAATGGGCCATTTTTGCTTCCGAGTGGATGTGCGGTCTTCTGTATTTCTTCTGGTTTTTCTGAACTGCATCAACATTAACACAAATTTTCTGAATTTTGTAATACTTTCTTTACTGATATTTGTTATTGTTTTATGTTTGATTATTATCTTTTTTTTCGTGTTGTCTTTGAATCTATTATTGTCCGACCGAATATTCGGTTTCGGTTTCGGCCCAAATAAGTGTTTCGGTTTCAGTTTCGGCCAAAAAATGCCCCAACGGCCGAAACCGAAACTTTCTAGAATATTTTTTACATTTAGAAGAGAATTTAGATGCCACCAATGTAAATAAACTTCTTTTTTTAGAATATAATATTAAATTATTTAATTTTGAATTTTGAATATCGAGTAAGGTACGAAAGTGTGATTTTTTATGTTTATGTTTGAAAAAAGAAAGAATTGTTTTTATTAATAAGTATTTATTTATTTATGTTATGTTGATTTGTTTGTTATTTATTTACTTAAAGTAAAATTCGTTTGTGTAAAAATTTTGATTTTGATGCTTGATGTGGTGATTTTTATTTGAACTGGAAAGTTTCGGTTTCGGCCGAATATTAAAAAAAAACAGAAATTCGGTTTCGGTTTCGGCCCAAAAAAGTTGTTTCGGTCGGGCACTAGAATCTATAGTACATCACAATTTATGTATGTCTACATTTTCGGTTGAATCTTTTTTCTCTTCTGCGCACTTCGAAATCGCTTTACGTTTCATTTAATTTTTAGTTCAATTGCTTGGCATTTTTGACCATTAACTGTTATTGACAGAAATCATTATATTTTACTTCCGCTTGAATTGAGCTATTAACCAAAGTGCCCCTAGCGAACGTATTACTTTCAACGAAAATGTGCACAGTTGCTCGACAATTATACAAAAATACACGTTGAATGTATACATACATACATACATATATGGGCCATTCACAGGCCATGTGGGTTCTATCAGATTGAAAATGAAAAATTTCAAATTTAAAGTTACACTGTTTTCTATTATCCTGCTTCTTTTGATCTCATCAAGAGATGATAGGACATCCTTAACTTGATCCTTGCACTGAAGACATGCTCTATCAACTACCGCATCGAATACCTTCTTCGCCGGAGCTTCAAACGGGAGAAATAGTAATAAAACGAACTTTTTCCAAGTACTCAATGAAGTCTACGTTGACTGTCCTGACCAGCCCATAATACATACCTTACATTCATATATTAAAAAAAAAATTAAAATTTTTACATACATATATAGATACAAATTTCCGGCGAGGACTGTTCGCCAAATAACTGTTAAAAGTATTTCCTTTCCAGTTGGAAGCATCTAAATGAAAACAGATCTGCTACGGTTCGGCGTAATTCCCAGAATTTTAAAAGTAGCGTAAATCCAGAAGTGAGACTGTCAGGCTTATATGAGCTAAATTACTGAAAACATTTGTTTAAAAAGTACAAAAACTCTCTAAAATGTTAAATTTATAAATGCAATATAATTCTAACATTCCATTAGAGGATTACATAAAATAATGGAATCGAAAATCTTTTGGATTTATCACCATTTGAAATCTTTAGTGAGACTGTGAGGCTCACTTCTGGGAATTAGGGTTAAAGCGATGTAAATAAACTCGGATGCAACCATGTTCACTAAGAATTTGTATCAGGTTGCAGTCAACATCTCCATGCCGCTTCTGTACTCACTCTTTGGCGTTGAGTCACAGCCTATATATCGGACATGGAAGTGTGGAAGTGTCTCAGTGTCTCTTCTACTCGTTCAGGCTGTTCTCATACATCGAGTCCCGGAAGGTTGGGGTCTTTGCCGGTACAACTTGACCCAAATTTCGCTGTGTTGACGATTGAGCGCTGCCTAATCTCTAGAAAATATCTTTCTTCTTGTCCAGGGCTCTGGACGCGCACTGACGCATCATAAAGCAATACGCTTCTTCTACGCCTTCACAACTGTGGCATTGAGCGGTCGTTGTCGCTGCTTTGATAGTGCAGCACCTACCTTAATCACCTTCTCGGCTGCTAGTCCGAGATGGACTTTGAAGGCCGTAGTGCATTTTTTAAATTTACTGGCGCATGCCATGGGTGTTTTGGGCGTTTGTTTTAAAAAGTGTTGGGTGGAATATATAGTTTCATATGGTATTGCGTTAAAAAATTGTATAAATTATATCCTGTGTTGAGTAGCTGATGTTGCCTCGCATGTCTGAAACATTATACTTACCTATGTTTTCGAAACTAATCACCGTTTCATTCCGCATAAAACACGGCCCAAACGTTTAGCGCTGCTCCCTATACGACCGAAAATGCAACTGAATTGTGAAAAGTCACAAACATTAACATTTGAGTCAAAAAAACCTCAGTTCGAGCCATAACAAAAGTAATTCAGTAAATCAATTTTTTACGCTATATTGTTAAAGGAACTCATATTCATACCGTGAATAAATCACAAAAAAGTGTGTACTGCATTATCAGTAAATTTAACGATGCCCATTTCAACTGCCATCATAAATACAGTAAACGAAATTGTTGTGCTTACTTGATTTCTTTTGTTTTTTTGTGCACAATACATGACATATCAAACAGTTGCATACATATTTATTTTAATATTTTATGTATTTATTTTGAAAAGATTTTACCCATTTACAATAACATTTAAAACATATTTGGCAATCTGTGTGAAATTTTTTTAAGGTGGTTTGACAATGTGGTTTAATATTTTTCTATTAATATTATTATAATCTATCTTATTTTCTCCATTCTATCATGGGTTTAGCAGGTTTTTTAGTAGGAGGTTTTTTTTTAGTAGTGGTTTTGGTAGCACGAGTCGGTACCGTGGTAGGATTCTAAAAAAGATGAAAGAAATTATGCTTGATGAGCATCAAAGCTGATTGATGGTTTGATGGTCAAAAACCATATATCACAATGAAGTACTTCGAGTGACAAATCCTAGCGGGCGAATATAAAATTTTGTAAGTTTAAAGATTAAAATAAAATAAAATAAAATACTACTTTACCGGGACAATGCAAATGAAGATGAAATTCGATTGGATTCGAAAATAATTACAAAGTCCAACTGTGTTTGCGCAACACATTAGTAGTTATTATGTATATATATGGTAGTATATAAATTGCTGTCAGATGCTGTTCTGTTGGCCACTTTTGCTCGACTTGATTGTAAAGCTTTGTAAGCGAGCACATCATTCCTACTGACTGCATTCAAAGCTCAGCGCGCCTACGGGTCTGTGTGCAGCAAGTATGGAAATACATAAACATATAAAGAGGCGTGTCAAATTATTATATACAAATCGAACATTGCACAAGAAATTGAATAATAGTTTAGCAATTTTGTTGTCCGGTAATAGCTAAAAGCCAATAAAAACTACTAACTAATCAAGTGGCGGACGGATTTATACGAAAGAGAACGTCCTATACTCTTTGTTGTAGAGTATAAAGTTGCGTAAGAGTTATATGAATTGCATGGAAACTAAATATGTCAATGGAATTTTCAGAAGCTAAAAGTATTTTATTTCCGAACGCCATGCTGCTTATTTACCCCGTCCGAGGCTGGTTCTCCAAGCACTTCCAACCGTTCTTTGCACTTTGGACTTTTTGACAGTAAACTTGTGAATTATCGAAATTATTCGCAATAAACATGAGCCACGAGCCGATTTTAGGCAATTTGAAAGAGATCATTAGGTCAATAAATCAAACTGATTTGTTGGCAGTGTCTAGAAATATTATTATTATTATATATTTTCAAGAGTTCCATTGACACATTGCTGTTCATCAGACCGCAGCCATTGCCACCTTTCCTTGACTAGCAAGTTTCCGGACTCGCAACTACTTGAACTAGATCTGCCTAGACTCGCTGTTGGGTGATTCTTGCGGAAACTTGCGGCCTATCGAAGGTTTCTGAGCATATATAATTCTTGAGTAGGCATTCGATCTAATGATAATGCAATCACCCAATTGTCTCCTAAAGTAGCTGCTTTCAGCTGCCCTAAACTAGCCTAAACGAATCCAACTTTCAGGCCAAAATTCTCAATCATAAGGTTTTTTTTAGAATAGGTGTATTTATATTTGAATATATCCAAACTAACGGCAACCTGTTGCATTCAAATAAGCTCATCAAAGACAACAACCTATTTTGTTGCCACATGGCAACATGCTACTTTGTGGACGTCTGAGCCCTCTGTGGTTTCCAGAATACATTTTTTGTTGGTCCTTAGAATAGTTTGAAGTTTTAGGAAAAATACGAAATTAATAAACTGAATATTTAAGTTTAAAGATGAGAAGTATACACGTTCTTTTAATGGTATATCTTGACATAGTAGAGGAAGAAGAAGCAGAAAAATTTAATTTGACGTTTTCTTTCAATTTATATACTTTTTTTTTTTTAATTTTGGCTGAAGTAAATGAAGAAATATTCAAATTTTCGGTATACGTAAAAAGTTTTATGTTTAAGTACAACGATTAGCCGCAACGATGTGGTTGCTCTCATAGAAAAACACTTTAAAATACAGGGTCCGAGTATAAAAATTAAAAAATTTCTTATGGAATGTTGCTAATATAACCACAGAGAAGCCTAAAACGTAAAATTTAAAATTTTAACTTTCCCCAGAAAAATCTGTAGCAAAAGGGTTAATAACATCTCCTACCAGAGGCGGATTCAGAAAAATATTTTTGGGGTGTTTGAAAAAGTAATTCTTTAATAGTGTCCGACCGAATATTCGGTTTCGGTTTCGGCCCAAATAGGTGGTTTCGGTTTCGGTTTCAGTTTCGGCCAAAAAATGGCCGAATAGCCGAAACCGAAACTTTCTATTTATATTTATATAATATTTTTATATATTTTTTTATCTTTATTTTTATTTTTATTTTTATATAATATTTTTTACATTTTATTGTGTAGCAGATATATAGTGAAAGGAGGAATAATTTAGATGACACCAATGTAACTAAACTTCTTTTTTAGCATATAATATTAAATTATTTAATTTTGAATATTAGCGAGTAAGGTACGAAAGGGTGATTTTTTCATGTTTACGTTTTTAAAAAATGAATAAATTGTTTTTTTTTAATAAGTATTTATTTATTTATGCTATGTTTGTTTGTTTGTTCTTTATTTACTTAATGTAAAATTCGTTTGTTGAAAAAAGTGCTTGATATGGTGATTTTTATTTCAACTAGAAAGTTTCGGTTTCGGCCGAATATTAAAAGAAAACCGAATATTCGGTTTCGGTTTCGGCCCAAAAAAGTGGTTTCGGTCGGACACTATTCTTTAATATTCATAAAATGTCAAAAAATGCCTTTTAATTTGTATGAAGTTTTAAAGTCGACCCTAATATTTCGGGGGGTTTCAATCCCCAAACCCCACCCCACCCCCCCCTGAATACGCCACTGCTTCCTACCTAGCAGCAACAGAAGTAAAGAGGGCTACACAACGCAGTAATTAACTGTTACATACGAAGTCGTCTTTCCTAGGGGACGATAGGCTAATCACCCGACCTGGCAGGACTTCATTTCATTGGTCTTGTTGAGGTTCTATGCTCCCAAGTGGAGTGGAAAGGAGAGAAGGATTTGTTTTTTTAATTTCTTCCATTACAAACTGTGTTCTGATCTGCAATCTTTTATATCTTTATATCTCATAGCACTATTTTTTCGAGCAAAAATTGCTCCTACAACTTGAAACAATCGCCTGTAACTACTTTAAAAAATCCCCAATAAAAAAAAAATTGTTGTATAAAATGGGGAAAAGCAAAGTTTAAGAAGCGATCGCAACACCAAGGAGCTCTAACTGATATCTCTCAGGACCCAATAGGGTTTATGCGTGGCCAACCTGGCCAGCCAGCTAACCTAACCTAACCTAACCTAAAGTTTGAGAAGATATCTGATAAGAGATATGCGATTTTGTTGGAAAAATATCAACATATATTTGAGAAAAGACCCTATATTATAGAAAAGTCAGTGACCATCAAAACGTATCGAGTTGGGACATTGGACATTCATACAAACAAGCATTTCTATACTGAACGCTGAACTTGGACATGAACGAAAGGGATATCTGGACATAGGGTACAAGATTTTGATGGAAAAATTGCAACCTGTATTAAAGAACAGACCCTGTATAAAAGAAAAGATAATATAAGAAAATACAAGTTTGTAACATTGAACATTCCTACAAAGAAGCATTCGTTTACTGAACGTTGGACATGGAACGAAAAGGATCTACAACACCTAAACATTGGTAAATGTAGCATCTATAACCTTTTTTCATGGGCAATTATTATTGTGGGTTCAATTTCAATTTCGAAAAGGATCTACAACACCTAAACATTGGTAAATGTAGCATCTATAACCTTTTTTCATGGGAAATTATTATTGTGGGTTCAATTTCAATTTCGAAAAGGATCTACAACACCTAAACATTCGTAAATGTAGCATCTATAACCTTTTTTCATGGGCAATTATTATTGTTGGTTCAATTTTTCGTAACTACTCTCTGACTTCACCGAGTCAACTGTACCTTTCCTCATAGTTGAACATTTCTATGATTAGTTATAAAACCTGTGTACTTGCCTTAATGCCGCGTCGAACTCCTACGTAGCACATTAAATATTTGTACGCCTTGTCGCATTTGGTTGTGGCGCCATCCGTGGCGTTGGCACATTCCGCCTTGAATTTCTTTAACCCCTCTTCGCCAATGGCGTATGTGATGATTTCGTCCTGGTCATCTTCGGTAATGTCATCAGAGCCGAATAGGTTAATCGTTTGCAAGAAGCATGCAAAGAAGCATTTCTCGCTCTCTTCGTTGGTTGTAAAGTTGCCTTTGTAAATTTTCTTTTGCAATTTTCTGGACATCGGTGCCGTGTCTTTGCAGTGCTCAACGATTTCATGGAATCTTTCAATTGCTTTTTTTCTCTTCTGCAAGTGTGAAGTTAATATGTTTTTACGCTGCTGGCCAACGACTATCGATCACTTATGTAGACTTACTTCGTCACCCGGCTGAGCTGTCTGCAACAAACAACAATCAAACACAGTTTCGTCAGTTCGAAAATCTAGCGAGATCTACTCGAGTTGCTGATACTCACAAAGGTATCCTCGGGGTCATCATGTGCCTAGAGCAAGTACGATTTTGAGAATGTTTAACGACTGTGGCTGATTTAAACGCTTTCGCACTTACAATCTCTCCTCTAGCCAATGCGGCCAGATCATCGTGCAACAACAGTATCGACCTGTTTAAACTCTCAGCTCCATCATCTACCACCGATTCAGGTTCTTCAAAGTACTGTGAGCGCAGGAATAAATTAGAATTGAATTAGTATTGCTTATAGAAATATTGAAAGAATATCTGAATACAGTCTTTTGCTATGCTGTCAACTTACGCTGCTAAAATCCCAAGCCAACGATTTGTGCGCCATCAGCAGCACCACAGCGAGACTGGTCAAAAGCGCAGGCAGATGCATCTTGCTGCGCCGCAAGTTGCACTAAAACTATTCCACGACAATGTCGTCTTTTGGTTTTTTACTAAAAAATGTTTTTCATTTTATAGTACATGAACATTTCAAGGTATTTAAAGAGCATTTGATACGCCGAGAAAGCAGCCACTGTAAAAGGACATTCGTGTTTAATGCATTTTCAACGAACCCAAATCAATAACATTCATTTGTAAGTGAGTTAATTGGTTAGTTATACCCATTGCGCAACGTACGATTCGAACAATAACTGTATAATGGTGCAATAATGAGCAAAACGACACAACTTGCTGTGAAGTAATTGAATGTTGCCGTACTATGGATAACGTTGGAACCAGCGACCGTAAAAATTATAAGCTAAATATAAAAATCAAAATTTAAAACTTATTTTTCGACTTTTACTTTGCGCTCACCGAATAACCATTATTTGTTGATTTTTTTTTTTGATCAAAAAATAAAAATGATTTGTTGAGTTTTATTTATTGAGGGAAAAATAAAAATTATGCGGCGAGTTTTATTTTTCACTTGCAGAATGAGAATTAAATTTTCAGTTTTATTTTTTCCTCAGAAAATAAAAATTACGGAGAAAGTTTTTGTTTTTGATTCAGGGACCGTAAATAATTATTATCGCAATATTTTTAATAAAAAAAATCAAGATAAAGGAAGCATTGCAGATATATAATGTAGTGCAATAAAGTGATTGTTTTTGAAAGCAGTTATCAAAAAAGCAATAACAAAAAATTTCTCGATTTTTATTTTCCGCTCACCGAATAATAATTGTTTTTTGATTTTTTTTTAGATCAGAAAATAGAAATTATTAGTTGACTTTTATTTTTTGGGGGAAAAATAAAAATTATGCGGTGAGTTTTATTTTTCACTTGCAGAATGAGAATTGAATTTTTAGTTTAATTTTTTCTTCACAAAATAAAAATTACGGGGCAAGTTTTTGTTTTTGATTTCAAAATAAGCCTCATGTGGTAAGTTCAATTTTTCAAGAAAAATAGGATCAAAGCATAGGACATATTCGGAAAAAAATATTCGTAATTCATGGTACAATTTTTATTTCATAAGCGAAAAGTATTGCTCAGAAAATAATTTTTAAAATACAATTTGTAAAATTGAATTTGGCTTATTTTGAAATAAAAAAAAACTCGCCCCGTAATTTTTATTTTGTCGAAGAAATAAAACTGAAAATTCAATTCTCATTCTTCAAGTGAAAGATAAAACTTACCGTATAATTTTTATTTTTCCCCCAAAAAATTAAACTCAACAAATCATTTTTATTTGTTGATTAAAAAAAAAAATCAAATAATTGTTATTCGGTGAGCGGAAAATAAAAATCGAGAAATATTGGTTTATTGGTTTTTTTATAACTGCTTTCAAAAACAATCATTTTATTGCACTATATGATGCAATCTGCAATCTTGATTTTTTTTATTAAAAATATTGCGATAATAATTATTTTCGGTGCCTGGTTAGAACAACTGTTTATTATTTTTGGCAATTATTTTAGTAATTATTTCTAGTTGTTTAAAAGTCGAAACTTACTTTAATGAAAGACATTTGCAAAAATTATGCAAGACAAAATATATTTAATCTCTAATATAAACACATCTAATGGATGCCCATTTCAAGCCTGTTTATGTCATTACTTTAAAATTACATTTATGTAAAACTTATGGGAACAAGTTGAAAGAATTATACAATTTTAAAATGCCCATTTAACCCTTATTCTCATACCCAAACTTACTAACGTCGTTTGGCACCCGGGGTACCCGGGTACCCATTTCATGAAATTTTTAAGTTTTCAATATATAAAACAAAATTTTTTAAATATATGATTTGTTCGCTTTTCACCTAAATAACGAGGATCCGGAAGGTAAAAAAAAATTTTCATTATTTGTCAGTTTTTTTCACGAAAATACATCGCAGTGGGCACCCGGGTACCCGGGTATGAGAATAAGGGTTAATAGGAACTTATGTGGTATAGATAATGTGTAAAAAAATTAATCACTTAAATGGTTCCAGTGACATTGTTCCAAGGCCATCCGAAGATTAAAATATAGTCCTGCACTGGACAATATTGCTGGCACCGACATAGACCCTTCGGTCATGTCCATTTCCCTTGACTCCATCTCTTCAAACGTCATACCAAAGAAGCTGTATACGGTATTGCTGCCTGAGGCTCACTCTTGGTCAGACCCTGAGAATGAGCCCAGCAAACACTACTTCCATATAATCACGGATGGCTTTAGAACAGAGTAGGGCTCTGGTTCTGGTGCCTTCGTCGAATCAACTGTGGCTCGGCGGTTCTTTGAGCTATGAACTTTGTTGTAGATACCAGGTGGAGAGGCAGTTATATCTGTGTCTGGAGCCTTGGACAGTCCTCTAACCACTTCTACCATAGTCAGGTCCTGCAAATCCAGGCTAAACTATGTCCCTGGAAATGCAGGAATTGCGGGTAACGAGACCTCTGACACCCTACCTAGAATGGGCTCTGAGGTTGAATTTATCGGCCCTGAGCCTGTTCTGCCTCTCCCATCTGCGGCCATCAAGGCCACTGTTAACAAATAACTCACTGTGACCCAGGAGCGAGCATGGCAGGCTGAGAGCGGCTGCAGGTGGGCGAAACTTATGATTCCTGTCATCGCTGGCAAATGCTCACAGTTTCTTCTGTCACTACGCAGAAGGGACCGTAGGCAGTTGGTCGGGTTGATGACGGGCCATTTTCTATCGACAAAGCACATGGAAAAGGTAGGCATATCTGACAGTGCACTATGTCCTGCCTGTGGGGAGGAAGATGAGACGGCGGATCACTTTCTCTGTGTCTGCCCCGTGTACGCCCAAATCAGGTTTGAGACCCCAGGATTTTTCCAGATTTCTCCGGAGGTCGGGTAGATTCGAAACATAGTATACGGCCGGCATATCTGAGTTATGTTCGCCCTATTTCTGCACTCCGTCATCGGTCGTTTGGCAAGTAGCGAGTTCCAGGTACACTTTGCTATCTGGCTTCCCTAGCGTCTTCCATCTTCATATTGAAGAGGTTTCCCTCGGCAGCTGGTTTTTAAGTGGAAGCCCAGTTTAGTCGTGTGCTCTCCAGTACGCTGGATCAGTGGCCTCTAATGACAGCAGTTAGTGTTGCCATATTCCGGCGGCTGTTTTTTAAGAGTACTGGGGTCCTGTTTTTGTTGTATGCTGGTCAGAGCAATATATTGGTTTTGCAGGATTTCATCCTCTGCCCCTTAGTGTTAATTTTAACAAAGAAGTTTAAGGACTTCGTTTTTGATGGAACCCAGTGGGGCATGAACTGTCAGCGTTTCACTCTCATCAAGAGCGGAGCCTCTTCAGGTCGGTTCATTGTATCACTTGTTGCAGTCAATACCCTGTACCCCTGTACCCTGGCACCCCAAAAAAGGCAACATTGAATCGATGAGCTAAGTAGCTCTCTGAGGGAATCTCAGCATTCTCGCACTAGTTTTGACAGTAAGATCAACGAATGCAGTGCCTTGATCGCGAATAGGATCGTCGTAGGGTATGGTAATGCGACTCTTATAGGAGGTGTCTGTCAGTGTCATCCTGCATGAATCAATTAAATAAATAGGGAAAAGTAAATTTTTAAATTTCGACGAGGCTTTTAACAGTTACCGCAGCCGCCGTGGCTCCGTTGGTTAGTGCGTTGGACCGCGAGTCGAAGGCAGCGACCCAGGTTCAAATACTGCCTGTAATAACACCTAAAAAAATAACGGGAAAACTCGTTTTCTCTTTCGGTGGCTGTCCTCTCAGCTGGAAATGGCAAACCTCTGAGAGTAAAAATTGCTTATGAAAAAGCTCCCAACCGGCATAAAACTGTAGGTCCCTTCCACCCGCGTACAAATTCACACGCACAACACGGGTGGTTGCGGGAAGCTAGGCCTTAGTCTCGCGTAAGCGGGCTGTCGTGCCAGTCAATTATTATTAAATTATTATTTTGACAGTTACCCACATTTTCGCTTATAACCGCTCACAACTATATTTCATTTATTTGGTTGTTATGATGGTTTATGTGATTTAAAAGAGAAATATAGTGCTCTAGGTCTACCTTCAAAAGTTAAAAACGGATCAATTTTCTCCGCAAATTTTCACTGTGCATGGCTTCAAAAATTAATCCTCGTTAAATGGCCAGTGTTAGCGAATAACCAAAAGTATGTTACGAAAATGTGTCATGACTATTGAAAGACCCGGTATATCGCATTTTTCTAGTCAATACTATAAAAAACAAAGTACTGTAAAGTATGTATAGTATTTATATGTATAAGAGAGCAGCAATGAGAGAGTTAGCACTGTGCACTCGAAGCTTGATGGGCTTCGTACCTTAGGGTACAACGATAAGGCCGCTTCAAAAGCAGTAAAGTGATTGGGTGTCATTTCATTAAGTAAAGCCAACCGATCAGCATAAATTGTTTGTGAGAATTTTTCAAAAAATTGAAATTAGAAAATTGTGAGTATAACACAATAATTTTCTTCATCAAAATAATTTTCTTTTCAAATAGTAAACATTCGAAAAAGTGTTCCACAGTTCTTATCAAGTGCCAAGTGATAATTTGTAAAAATGTAAAAAAAAAAAATTTTATTATGTGTGTCCAAAGGTGTCCCAATTAAAGTGTACAATTTAATTTAAAAATAAAACGCATTTATTAACCAAGTGGTGATATTTTTATTCCATTGTAAAGTAGACATGTGCCGATAAAGTTTGAAATTAAATATTCGGCAAATACTTAGACTCCGCGGCTACGATCACAGTGCTCAATATTTTTGGACATTTGATGACACATTGAAAAAAGATGTGGCTTCATCTCAGCCATGACGCATTGGATCTCGGCCTCGCACGGACCAGAAATTTTACAAAACCACAATTCTTAAAAAAATGGCTTTAATAAATCGATTGTTTTTACAACGATAATGCCTTCCTTTTTTGTGTAGTGCTTCATTTTTTTTAAATTGGAATAATCGTAGTTCCGTAGAATCGAAACAATCGTAAGTTCAGCGTTTAAATACACTTTTATTGGGACAATCTGTACTTTTAAGAACCTCTCTACCAACTGATATGTTAGGACCACACTTTTGTTAAATTAAAATCGTTTTTAATGATACTTTTGAGACGTGGTGTACCAACTGATGATTGGATGGAACTGCACTTAAGAAGGCAGTGTGTTTATTTGGCAATAATTCCTTGTTTAGTATTAACTGTGCACCTTTGATTCTCACATTTTAAACTCGTCAAGCATAGAGATTACAGTTTACACCTGTATACATAAATATGTTTATTGCAGGGACCGTAAATAATCATTATCGTAATATTTTTAATAAAAAAAAATGAAGAATAAGGAAGCATGGCAGATATATCATGTAGTGCAATAAAGTGAATGTTTTTGAAAGCAGTTACCAAAAAAAAAACAAAAACCAATATTTCTCAATTTTTATTTTCCGCTTACCGAATAAAAATAATTTTTTGATTTTTTTTATCAGAAAATAATAATTATTTTGTTGATTTAAATTTTTTGAACGAAAAATAAAAATTATAATGTTATAGGATTTCATTTGGGGGAGAAAAAGGGGTTCCGTACACCATTTAAATTACATTTCCCACCAAAAATGTTTGTAACAAGCACAAATTTTGGGGTGTTTGGACCCCTAAGATACCCCTTACATGCGCAACTGATAACACCGTGCGACAGCATTTTTCACACCGGGAAAAATTCATAAGTGCGTGAAACTAGAGACCAAATATAGTAATACTGCGTACTCAGTTTTTCATTTCTACATCCTTTGTCCTTCTAAAAGGACTTCAAAATTTTGAAGGGTATAAAAAAGAAAAAAATATATAAAATACTTAACCTCGTTAGAATGTGGCGATATGTATATCAAATGAAATAGGAAAGGCTCAAGAATTTAAATAAAATTGATTTTTTATCTATTTGTAAAAAAAGGATATGAAAAAGGTCTTTTGAAAATTTTAATCCTTTATATCCTTGAAAATTTATATAGAATTTTCTTGAAAAGTAAGTATGTTAAAACCCAAAATCTCCTTGATCACGTGTCAAAATTTTATTACTCTAACTTTATTAGTTCGAAAGTTATTAAAAAAAGGCGGAAGCTGCAATGAAAAAGGTCTTTTGAAAATTGTAATCCTTTATATTCTTGAAAATTTACATAGAATTTTGTTGAAAAATAACTATGTTAAAACCCAAAATCTCCTTGATCACGTGTCAAAATTTTATTACTCTAACTTTATTAGTTCGAAAGTTATTAAAAAAAGGCGGAAGCTGCAATGAAAAAGGTCTTTTGAAAATTGTAATCCTTTATATTCTTGAAAATTTACATAGAATTTTGTTGAAAAATAACTATGTTAAAACCCAAAATCTCCTTGATCACGTGTCAAAATTTTATTACTCTAACTTTATTAGTTCGAAAGTTATTAAAAAAAAAGGCGGAAGCTGCAATTCCAATGATGTACAAAAATTTTAATTTATTTCAGTATCAGTAATTTAAATAATAAAAAGATATAAAATCAATGAAGCGAGAATAATGAAATTTTGACACTTGATCAAGGAGATATTGGGTTTTAACATTCTTACTTTTCAAGAAAATTATATATAAATTTTCAAGGATATATAGGATTACAATTTTCAAAGGACCTTTTCCATATTCTTTTTTTAGAAATAGATAAAAAATCAATTTTATTTAAATTCCTGAGCCTTTCCTCTTTCATTTGATATACATATCGCCATATTCTAACGAGGTTAAGTATTTTTTATATTTTTTTATTTTGTATCCCCTTCAAAATTTTGAAGTCTTTTTAGAAGGACAAAGGATGTAGAAATGAAAAACTGAGTACGCAGTATTACTATGTTTGGTCTCTAGTTTCACGCCCATATGGATTTTTTCCGGTGTGAAAAATGTTTTTAATTTTTGTCGCACGGTATAACTGTACAAATAGCCCATTAGTATTGAATTCGCATCGACAACTCATACCGCGTCGCGTTCTACACGGAAATGTTAATGCATATTAAATAAGTGAAATGGCGTCAAGGGAAATTAATGCACGTGTTTATTTTGCGGCTCAAACTCATAGATGGCAGCCGCGTACTCCGCTGCCAACAAATGTCCTCGCCGCAACATGAAAGTGAAATCTGTTGCGGTGGTGTTTTCGTTTTGCTTGCAGCTGTTTGTTGGCCAGTTTTTCGGGCATTGCAACATTACGAAACATTGACATTTATCGCACATGGGCAAAATGCAAATTTTAATGACATAAATTGACAAATACACCCAACATGTGCCGGTGTCAAACTGTCGCAACTACATAGCCGGACAGTCGGGCAGCCATCATCCATGTCATTCATATGAAATGACACTCAACCGTTGCGTGTCTGTAATTGAGAATTTGTACTCAATTAAGATGAAATTCAATATTTACACAGAATTTCCACAAACACACACACACACACATACAATTACGCACTCAGACACACCACTTGTAGCGGCCGTTAGAGCAT
This sequence comes from Melieria picta, assembly GCA_964056695.1. Lineage (NCBI taxonomy): Eukaryota > Metazoa > Arthropoda > Insecta > Diptera > Ulidiidae > Melieria > Melieria picta. The sequence continues at coordinate 119,289,826 of OZ057400.1, forward strand.
TATTTAAACTGTCCGCCGCCCAGTCGACCACCGACCATCACGTGCCATCGCCCCGACTCGACACCGTCACAACAATCCGCAATCAACAATTGCAATTGTGAATTTGACCATTGTGCAGTGGACATTTCGGCTGTGCAAATCCCAAATGTACACGCATATAATTTGCAAAATACAACATGTGCCGGCGCAGGCAAATACGCAGCCGCTTAGTGGGCGGGGCATCGGCGGCGGGGTAGACTGTCCACAGCGCCCGCATTTTGGCGTTGTGGCGCCTCGACCCATTGGCCAAAAATCGGTGCTGATTACATTGAGCGATGTGACAGCTGGGTTGTGGATTCCGGACTTTGGCTTCTTTACCTCTTCAGAACTGATAGAATGACTGAGTTGACCAACCGTTTGAATCGTTTTTTAGGAGCATGGATTCTTTGTTATACGAAACTAGCTGACCCGGCGAACTTCGTCCCGCACGACATTTTTTGTTTTCTTATAATGAAATACGCGAGATGGCGAATCTATGGCGATGCAAATTGACGAAGAAAACCAACTAAAGGAAGAGGAGGGAGCTACTGATTAACGCAATCGAGGCCCTCAAATAAGCAATGTTGCTGCTAAGTTTCAGTAAAGAAATGGATTGCGCTTGAACCAGATTTAAATTATATTGGCAGGGTCACGCCCCCTTGTTCAATACCCGCACCATTCCCTCTGTCGAAAGGGAAAATGGTAGGTTCGTACTTAATTTCATTGCTTCGCGATTTATAGTTCAGCGGAATAATTGGGTCACAAAAAATTTGCCACGCCCCATTTCCAACGCCCATCAAATCTTACCAATAGAATGACACATCTATGGGACGACACTATACTAAATTTCAATGATGTGCACCTTACAATTTTGAAGATATTCTCTATTAAAGATTTGGCTTGTATGGGCGGTGCCACGCCCCCTTGTTCAATACCCGCACCATCCCCTCTATCGAAATATTTGAATAAATGGTAGGTTCGCACTTAATTTCATTGCTGTGCGACTTATAGTTCAGCGGAGTATCTGGGTCACAAAAAAGTGCCACGCCCCTTGTCCAACGCCCACCAAATCTTACCAGTAGAATAACTCATCTATGGGACGACGGAATACTAAATTTCAGTGTTGTACGACTTACAATTTCGAAGATATTCCATTATTAAGATTTGGCTTGTATGGGTGGTGCCACGCCCCCTTGTCCAATACTCGCCCCATTCGCTCTATCGAAGGACATGACTAAATAGTAAGTTCGTAGTGAATTTAATTGATGTGTGACTTATGGTTCCAAAGTTATTATCTGAAAATGTGCAAAATTCACGGTCAAATATCGCATGGATTTTCCGACTTTTCCAATAGATTTTCCGGAATTTTCTTTTCGCACGAACCTGAACTGACTTAATACGAATCGAACAAAACAAACCCCATGAAAATCGGCCGTTCCGTTTGAGCGTGATGCGATCACACACATACTGCCACTCTCTTTTAGGACTTAAGGACAAAATTGGAATTGGAAACGATTTATGATAAGAAATAAAACTTTTGTGCCCTTTTTTATTTTATTACTTGATATTAAAATTTTTGGAAACTCTATTTTTAGATTAGATTTTCTTCTTTTTCTTTTTTAGACAAGTTTTCCATCTCAAATTTCTGTTGAATGCTGGTCAGAAAAAGATGACCAAAAGTCCCTGCTAAAGGTTTTAAATTATCTGGGTTTTTATATACTTATGTATATGTACAAGAAAGGGTTCTGGGAGTTCAAATCCCCAAAAATCTGTGGGTGGAAAAAATGGTTCCAAATGGTATTAGCTTCAAAAATTACACTACTCGACAAAGTTGGGTTCATCGCGTGCTCCTAAAAACTAAAGTATGGGAGACCATTTATTTTTTCTATAAAAAAACCATTCGAAAATGTATAATTTTTTAAAATGGTCAAAAATTCAATTTTTTTCAACTTTCATCGTCAGTAACTTCCCCAAATCTCATCTGAGTTCGACAATCTATATATCGTTGGAAAGGTTAGTTAATTACCTTCTGAACGAAGGACCACTTGTGTTAGTTGGATGGTTGGTTTACGAGATATGTGCTCATAACTGAAATAAGAGGGGAAAAACGTGATTTTTCGAAAACGCTTCTTAAGAAAATTTTTTGATTTTCAGTTTCGTGTTCAGTAGCCGAAGATTAGTTTAAAAAATACTTTTACTTTTAGGAGCATTTTTCGTGTCGAGTAGTGTTATCTACGCAACCCGCATCCAAAATGAAATCCTGTGTGCGCTACTGCATATTTAAGTATGCGTAAGATCCTGAAACAACAAGATCAAACCAATATTTTTCAAATTATTAAAATAGTAAAAATTCACTAAAAAATTGGAAAACATACCACAAAGAAAATATCTCACGTCTTATATTTTATTGGTCTGAGTAGGTAAAAAAGCAAATCTATTACACCCGAGACTCTAAAAACTCCCGAGAGTAGAAATCAAATCATAGCAAACAAGAGTTTGCTGCCAATGACCCTATATCTATTATATCATATATAAATATTCGTTCATAATACATATATAACTTTGTAACTAATTAAATGCCAGAGTTATAGAGTCATTTTGACTTTCTTGGACATTTTAGTTTTGAAGTTTGTACAAATTTGTATCGACTCTGCCAAGGAACACCCTATTGTACACACCTGTCCATACAATTATACAGGGTGGTGCAAAAGTTGTCACCCTCTAATTTGATTATGAATGAATGAATAAATGAATGAATGAATAAATCCTTCCTATTCATTCATTCATTCATAAACAAATTAGAGCCAGGAACACTGGGTGACAACTTTTGCGCCACCCTGTATATGCAAGTATATATCTGCCTATGTGGCCACTAGTGTGTTTGTGTACATTGCTGTCCTTGTGCCAAGCCAAATAAAATCCGTCAACCAACTTCAACCATTTCAGATAATCAAAGTCGTCGTGGAGGCGAGGGCGCAGCTCTGGCCACAACCAGTCAGCGCAATCGACCAGCACTGGTAGTCGAGCTGTCTGTTTGTTGTCTCGCCAACTGCACACTGTCGCGTCAATTTAATATTGTCGCTCCCCAGATACTTTTCTCTGTTTACTAAACAATAATAGAAATGTGGATATGTTCAGATTGTTCGATGGCTGCATTGGACAGAAATATTTGGAAAATATTTAAATTTATTTTGCAATTTTAGAACTCAAGTGTGAATCATTTCATTTTTAATGGTATTCAAATGTTAATTAAACTGATTAATTGATTCATTGAAATTATTTGCATTTCTTAAAACTCTATGATTACATAGGTCAGGTTAGGTATCAATGAGTGTTTGTAAGAAGGCGAGATGTGTCCTTAAAGTATGTTGTAGGAGAGTCTATGCAAGCCAATTTGATTTGTGGGAGAACCAGCAAGTCTGCCGTATTAACTGATCTGAGATAATTCAAGTTCTCTAAAGAAAGGGCGCTTAGAACTTTCCATTTACGCATAGAGAAAGCCATACAATGGTAGAGAATGAGACTTATAGCCTCTGCATTCTGTTCTCTTAGGCAACTGTGGCAGTTGTGGATTTTAAGTTGAATTTATACAAATATTAATTTCGTTAAAATTTATTTATTAAAATTTTTAACATTCAATCAAATTTAACTAAAATTAAGTTTTGAAAGTATAATTGAAATACCTATGTTATTATTTTATTTAACTCAAAAATAAGTTAAATTAAAACTTATAATTAAATGCAATTTAATTTAATTTTTTTTTCAATTTAATTTAAAATTAAACCAAATAAAATTTCATTTATATTTAAATTAAATTTTAATTTAATGAAATGACATTAAATTCAATTTGATTTATATTAAATTAATTAAATATTTAAATATAAATTAAATTAAATTTAAATTTAAATTTAAAATAATTTTTAACAATATAATTTCAACAATTTAATTTTTTTTTTGCAATGAATTTAATTTGTTTTGCAATGAATTTAATTTAATTTTAATGAATTTAATTTAATTTTAATGAATTTAATGTAATTTTAAATTACGTATTTTTTTAACTACACGTAAATTATTAGTTAATTGAATATAAAATAAGAATAAGTGAATTACAATTTTAAATTAGGAAATTTAATTATGATTAAATTAGGATTGAATTAAATAAAATTAAAATGACATTATTAAATTAAGAAAAAATAATTAATTAAAATTAAAACAAGTTTTAATGAATTTCACTTAATTTAATTAATCCAAAATTAAATTGAAACCTTATTTTAATGAATGTAATTATATTTAGTTTAATTCAAAATTATCAATTTAATTTTATTTAAATTAATTTACTGTCATTTAATAGGTATTTAATTCAAAATTAAATTAAATTCATCAAAAGTATTTTTAAAAAATTTAATTTATTAGCTAATGTTTCAAAATTAAATTCAATTCATTAAAAATAAATTTCAAAAATGTTATTTATTACTTAATGTTTAACCCTTATTCTCATACCCAAACTTACTAACGTCGTTTGGCACCCGGGGTACCCGGGTACCCATTTCATGAAATTTTTAAGTTTTCAATATAGAAAACAAAATTTTTTAAATATATGATTTGTTCGCTTTTCACCTAAATAACGAGGATCCGGAAGGTAAAAAAAATATTTTCATTATTTGTCAGTTTTTTTCACGAAAATACATCGCAGTGGGCACCCGGGTACCCGGGTATAAGAATAAGGGTTAAATCGAAATTAAATTGTTTTGAATTAAATTTTAAAATTAAATTTTTTAAAATTTTAAAATTAAATATTAAAAATTAGATGATTAAAAATGAATTCAAAATGTGATTTTTTTTAATTGAATTACAGATAAATAAATTTCAAAAATGTATTTTATTAGTAAATGATTAAATCTGAATTAAATTGTTTTGAATAAATTTTAAAATTAATTTTTTTAAATTTAAATATTAAATTTTCAAAATTAGATAATGAAATTCAGATAAATGAAAATTAGATAATTGAATTCAAAGTGTGAGTTTTTAAATTAAATTACAGATAAATTAATTAGTATACAAAATATAAATAAATAAAAATTATAAATAACAAAATATAAAAAAATAGAAAAAAAATAAAAAAATAAATAAAATCAAAACTAATTATAAAAAAATTATTAAAATCATAACTAAAATAAATTATCTAATTTAATTGCAAACGTCATTCATAAATTAAAGAAAACATGAATTTTTCTTCAGTTCAGTTGAAAATTCAATTACAGTACTTTTCGTGTATAACGAACCCGTTTAAAGCGAACTTTCGATTAAAACGAACCATTTTGCCCAGTCCCTCGAAGTTCGCTTTAAGCGAAAAGTACTGTATTTTTAATAATTTTTCTGAAATTAAATTTTTAAATTTTTATTTTGAATCATTCTTTCAAATAACTTAACATTTAATTTTAATGCAATATTTAATGTTATAACTAGATTTAAATAAATGTAATTTAAAGAGTCGAAGTTTATTTAAATAGTAAGATTTTGAATTCGACTAATATTAATTAATTACTTACTTAATTAATTTTTGTCTAATTCAAAATCTTACTATTTAAATAAACTTAATTAATTACTTACTTAATTAATTTAAGTTATTTCAATTCATTTCTTTCTTGCACTAAAGTTTTATTTAATTTAAACTTAATGTTTATTTTTGGAATAGAAGAATACTTTTAATTACAATTGATTTTGTTAGTTAATTTATTTAGTCAATGTATCATTTGAATTTACGGACTTTATTTGCAAATGTAACGTTTACTTATTAGTTACACAAACTTAATTTTATACTATCAACAAATAATCTTTAATGCATATAGAACCTGTCTGTGCCTTTTGTTTTGACGCTCACTATGTGTGTGTGTGTGTGTGTGTGTGTGTACATACCGATAAAACTCGCATAAATTACAACTTGTTGGCAGTGGCAGACTGTTTTTAGATTTTATTGTTGTTGTAAATGCTGTACAAACATTGACACTGGCGCGCGCTGGCACCACGCCTCCCAGCTCACCTACGGCTAACACCGCTCCAAAGTGCACCGATTCATATATTGTAAATGCACACTGCAACAACAATTGCTTTTGTTATTATTTGCAATGCAATGAATGGGTATGAATAGTCACAGTTATTACCTATACATATATATTAATGTATATGTGTAGAAAATGTACAACAAAAATAAATAATTTCTAAAAAAACAGATTGATTGACACATGTTGGGTTGTTCGAAGTGAGTAATTGCGAGCAACGCGTACCATAGTGCAACATTTGACCAAACACAGGGTGTTTACAAATTTCAAATAATACAAAAACTGATCGCTGATCAATTGATACAATTTAAATTGAGTTCTTTTAACTGAATTTAAATTGAATTATTTCTAGTAAAATAATTATTTGTATAAAGTTATTTTTATTATTATACAATTTTTCTTTTATGCTAATTTAGCGACGCTTCTGCACTGTGCACGCTCGCTTGTTTGTAGTTGTTGCTAAACAAGCAGCTGTCTGAAATAGTCGGTATGCATATTTGTGCATCGGAAACCAGCGGCCGACCACGAATTTGATATGCGGCCATGTATGAGATCAATCACCGGAAAATTGGATTTTCATCTATATGCACACGTTTAAATATTCGTGCGGGTGTGTTAGTTAAGAGTGAGTGTGTTAGTGCGTGACTGTGTGTGTGTGTGTTTGGGGGGAGAGCGGGCGGTGTTGTGCGAAACAACCGTGACGCCTTGGCAATTAAAGTTGCAGCCATTACACCTGCACAAACACACCGACACACACACACACGCACACACAACTATAACCAGGAGACAGCTAACTGTTTCAGTTTGCTACTGGCGGCGACTAACATTTAGTTGTGAAATGTGGAGGAGGCTACACTGGCAAACGAGTTAGTCAACTCTGTTTACGAGTAAGAAGGTCGGCGTGACTTTAGTCACTGTTCGAAAAATACACAAATCAGAAGGCCGTAAGTTCCAATACGAACTCAATCAATACTGAATATAACCTTTTTTTCTTTTAAATTTTCTTTAATTAAGAGGGTCGTGGGTTGGAATCTCAGCTTAAGCAACACTAAATGTAAATGTTTGTGTGTTTTTGTTTTAATTCAAAGAATCTTCCAATTCTCAATCAAGCAGTAAAATATGCACTTATTGAACTTTTCTAATTTTTTTTTAAATTTGTATCATGGGGTTGTTTAAATTTTCAACTGCCACTAGTAGACTGCAATTTGCAATAAAATTGCAATAAACTTATCTACTCAAATATGCAACGCACCGAGGCAACAGCACTCGAAATGATTGACAATTCACGGCAGAAATGTGAAAAAGACGAGTGCACCCTCGAAATGTTGAAACAAAAAGTCTCAAACTGAATTGAATAAATTTTGAAAAAGAAATCGAATAAAATGTCTAGAGAGAGGGAGTGTGGGGAGTGTGGTGGAGTGCAGTGGAAGCTGGCCAAAAGGCAGAGTAGCCTGCATGTCTGCTGGCTGGCGCTTTGCCATTGGCTAAGAGCGATTGGCGTTGACGCTACAGCTTCGAGAGCGGGACAGGTTGGTTTTCATCATAAAATTGTGTCTTTTAATATTTTCAGTGAAATAAAAAACCACATTTTCAATTCCCATTTCAAAAGAATATTTGTCTACATACTTGTTTAGAGTAAAATCTAATACTAGGACTAAGACTAGGATGGAAAATAGGGCTCGCACTTTCTTCACTTTCAAGTTAGTCAACGCTGGTTAGATCGGACGTGTGATTTTAGTTACACTCTGTAGTGGCTTTTTCAATGATAGAATTTACAATGGCCCAGAATGTCCTGGGAAACGATGCCCGTTGAAGCACATTTGGGTCCTTTGTAAGTACCATCATTAGGACGATTAAGACGGTTCCTTCATCAAAAGGTCCTTTATTGAGGAAGGCAATTTCATCAAGATAGTCTCTTCACTAAGAAGTTCCCATTATCGCGAAGGTTTTTTCAGAAGAAGGTCTCTTTATTAGGAAGGTTTTTTAATCAAGAAGGTTCATATATTAAGAAGTTTTCTTCTTTAAAAAGTTACTTCATCAAGAAGATACCTTCATCGAGAATATACATACCTTTATCAAGAACGTTAGATGCTTCATCAAGAAGTTTGGTTCATCACAAAAGGTTTCTTCATCAAATGTTAATGTAAGAAGATTACTTCAACAAGAAGGTTTCTTCATTAAGAACTTTACTTCATCAATAAAGTTTCCTTATCAGGAAAATTTCTTTATCAAAAACGTTACTTGATCAAGCAGATTCCTTCATCAAGAAAGTTTCTTCCTTAAGAATGTTCCTTCCTTCATTAAAAACATTACTTCATCAAGAAGTTTCCTTCATCAAGAAGGTTTCTTTATCAAGAAGATTCCTTCATCAAAAGATACCTTCATCAAGAAGGTTTCTTTATCAACAAGGTTTCTTCCTCAAGAATGTTCCTTACTTCATTAAAAACATTACTTCATCAAGGAGATTCCTTCATCAAGAAGGTTTCTTTAGCTAGAAGATTCCTTCATCAAAAGATACCTTCATCAAGAAGGTTTCTTTATCAAGAAGGTTTCTTCCTCAAGAATGTTCCTTACTTAATTAAAAACATTGCTTCATCAAGAAGATTCCTTCATCAAGAAGGTTTCTTCCTCAAGAATGTTCCTTACTTCATTAAAAACACTACTTCATCGAGGAGATTCCTTCATCAAGAAGGTTTCTTTATCAAGAAGATTCCTTCATCAAAAGACACCTTCATCAAGAAGGTTTCTTTATCAAGAAGGTTTCTTCCTTAAGAATGCTCCTTGCTTCATCAAGAAGATTCCTTCATCAAGAAGATTTCTTCCTCAAGAATGTTCCTTACTTCATTAAAAACATTACTTCATCAAGGAGATTCCTTCATCAAGAAGGTCTCTTTATCAAGAAGATTCCTTCATCAAAAGATACCTTCATCAAGAAGGTTTCTTTATCAAGAAGGTTTCTTCCTTAAGAATGCTCCTTGCTTCATCAAGAAGATTCCTTCATCAAGAAGATTTCTTCCTCAAGAATGTTCCTTACTTCATTAAAAACATTACTTCATCAAGGAGATTCCTTCATCAAGAAGGTTTCTTTAGCTAGAAGATTCCTTCATCAAAAGATACCTTCATCAAGGAGGTTTCTTTATCAAGAAGGTTTCTTCCTCAAGAATGTTCCTTACTTCATTAAAAACATTGCTTCATCAAGAAGATTCCTTCATCAAGAAGGTTTCTTCCTCAAGAATGTTCCTTACTTCATTAAAAACATTACTTCATTAAGAAGATTCCTTCATCAAGAAAGTTTCTTTATCAAGAAGATTCCTTCATCAAAAGATACCTTCATCAAGGAGGTTTCTTTATCAAGAAGGTTTCTTCCTTAAGAATGTTCCTTGCTTCATCAAGAAGATTCCTTCATCAAGAAGATTTCTTCCTCAAGAATGTTCCTTACTTCATTAAAAACATTACTTCATCAAGGAGATTCCTTCATCAAGAAGGTTTCTTTAGCTAGAAGATCCCTTCATAAAAAAAAATCTTTGTCAAGAACGTTTCTTTATCAAGAAGGTTTCTTCCTCTAGAATGTTCCTTCCTTCATTAAAAACATTACTTCATCAAGCAGATTCCTTCATCAAGAAGGTTTCTTTCTCAATAAGATTCCTTCATCAAAAGATACCTTTGTCAAGAACGTTTCTTTCTCAATAAGATTCCTTCATCAAAAGATACCTTTGTCAAGAACGTTTCTTTATCAATAAGATTCCTTCATCAAAAGCTACCTTTGTCAAGAACGTTTCTTTATCAAGAAGGTTTCTTCCTCAAGAATGTTCCTTCCTTTCTTAAAAACATTACTTCATCAATAAGGTTTCTTTATCAATAAGATTCCTTCATCAAAAGATACCTTTATCAAGAAGTTTCTTTATTAAGAACTTTACTACATCAAGAAAGTTCCTTTAACAAGAAGATTTCTTCATCAAGAAGGTTTCTTCCTTAACAATGTTCCTTCCTTAATTAAAAATGTTAATTAATCAAGAATATTTATTCATCAAGAAGGTTTCTTTATCAAAGAGATTCCTTCCTCAAAAAAGATACCTTTCGCATGAACGTTTCTTCATCAATAAGGTTCCTTCAACAGGCAGATTCCTTCATCAAAAACGTTTCTTCACCAAATATTATTTTATAAAGAAGGTTTCTTCATCGAGAAGATTGCCTTGTCAAGAATGTTTCTTTATCAAGATCGTTAGATCATCTAGAGATCTCTCAGCGTAGTTGCTGAAACTGAGTAGAAGCAGAGACTGTAATCTTCTTGCGTCATCCAGTGTTGGCAAAAAACTTATTTGTACTTCCCTTCGTTAGCCAGATTTCATAAGAACTTTGTCCTCCCTTTGTAGGTGATGACGTTCTTGGAGGGCCGGTTAGTAATATAACCCTCTCAGACCTCAAGCGTAATGTTTTGGCAGAATTTTTTATTTTTTGGCAGAGAGAGTTTTAATTTATACTAAATACTGTTTTTTTTTGGTAATTGGTCGTTTTTTAGTAAACATTTTTACTATAATAGTTTCGTATGAAAAGTTTTGACTCATTTTTTAAATGGTCTTAAATATGCCAAAGGGTTGTTGAAGATCTTCCAATAAAAAAAATATATGAATTGTTATATCGTTTATATTTCCTCTTCATGTTCTCATCTCTAGTCGATGGTTGTATTCTTTAATATCGTCTATTAACTGTCTCACTAAATGCAGGACTCTGAGGTTTTTATGTTTTTATTCCTTTCAGCGGTCTGGCCAAAGTGAGCAGCTTTTGTTGCTTAAGTATTCAAGACTTTCATTCGACTGGTTCATTGGTCAGTCTCCATATAACATATAGCGCCGATATGGGTGCGATAGTACATCATTATCCAATTCACTATCATCCATAGTCGCATCTTTTTTGGCAATTTTATTTGCCAACTTATTCCATGCCATGTTCTGGTGGTCAGAGTTATACCTACGAAAGCAAAGTGAAACCAAATTTCAATGTGTTTGAATATTTTATAAAAAACAAATCGAATTTTTGCGCCACACAGCTGCATACAAGAAAACGCAAAGCAAAAGGGAAATAATTTTATTGACCATAAAAAAAAATCAAGCGAACTGAAAGCATTTAGCTGGAGATGAGAAGTGAAAAAGCAACAACAATAAACAAAATGCCGCAAAAATACAAGTTCAAGTATTTTGGAACACTTCGTTAAGGTGTACGGCAGTCGAAATTCTTCGATATTTTTTTGTTGATCTTTTTGGGTTTTTTGTTTTTGTTTTAATTTTAATTTTAATTTTTTAATTTTTTTAATTTTTTAACTTTTTTCCCATCTTAATTTTTTATGAAATATCTTACATCTATATCAATCTTTTATGAAATATCGCATAAAATTATGCGAAACAAAACATTTTTGAAATTAATTGCAGTGCCCATTTATAACGCGATATGGCAACACCCGTAGCCATTCTGCTGCTTTGTGCTGGCTGGTAGGCTGCCACAGGCGCATTGAGTACTCAGAGAAGAAAAATAACGCAAAAAATTCGCCATCAATTGATGAAGTCTGTTGCTTATTTAGCGCCACGCCCCCATCTACCCAAAAGTGTAGAAGTGCGCATTTTTTACTCCAACATAGGAGATTGTCGGGCGGTGGTGCTGATGGTTTGTGGCCAGTTAAAATTTTCGTTGCATCCACAGCACAACACACACACACATACACAAACACACACACACACATTTATGTAGTCCAGAGCTGCCCAAATGCGCACATGGACTCACGTACAGTGGCAGCGCTGCGTCTGCGGCGCGCAAGTCAAGTTTATTGAGAGCTTAAGGTGCAAAGTTTGCAGACGTCTCAATTGGCATTTACATTATTTAAAACGCCAGCAGCCATGTTGCCTGCATACGAAAGCAATGCCACATGTCCGTCGCCCGCTCAACGACCACCGCCCATCGCCCAGTGCGACGCCCAATGGGACACGTACACATAAGCGCGTAATCACAATCATAAACTCTCGATAGTATTTAAAGTCGCGCAGAGTTGCAATTTCGAGTATGCTTGCAGTGTGCAGCGGACGCGAAATGACGAGGAGGCGATCCGAAAATAAGAGCAACTGCACTGCTGAAATGGTTGTTGTTGATAAAAGTTGTGCTGTTGTTGTAGGTATTGGTTTTTGTTTGCTAATATTGTTGTTGTTGTTTTGTAGTTGCCATTGCCGTTAGTGTTTGGTCATAAATTTTGATCGAGTGTTTAGTGCAAACATTGCAAGTGTTGCCGATGCTTTTGGGTTTGTTGTGTTTCAGCACAAAAAGTGCACAATGTCTCCGGTTGGTGAGATATGGTATTCACAATCTATGGCGAAAGAACAAAATTTAACCAATAACACTGAACAACAGCCAAAATTTTTCCGAGTTCTAGTAAACCTTTTCTAAAGGATTTTTGGACGCTGATCAAAACTGCGTACTTAGTTTTTTGATTGTTTGAGCGGTTTGTAAGTTATTGGTGGTTTTTGCTAGGAGATGTTTTCCACGATTTTTCATCTTTGAATTTTTATTGCATTTATGATATGTTGAAAAACACGATAATTTTTTTATTACACAATAACGAATCCTCAAGCTATAATTTTGACCATATTCGATTTCGATTGGTCAAGGGTTAACACGGCTATGGCTCTTCAAAGTTCAATTTTCGCGAATTTTTTATAAAAATTCATTTCATTCATTCATTCATTCAATTCATTGGTGGTAGGAGTGAAAGTTACGCGTGGGCAGACGTGCCGTTTTGTGCTCCGCGGTTTTTATTGTTTCTGTCCGTCCTTCGCGTGTTTTAATGTTCGTCCGCCAGATATGTCTCGTTGGTTGCTACGACGCGTGTGCCCGATAAATAACCAATAAATAATTATCCACATTAAATTCACTATTTAAAACTAAACGCAATGCAAATAACAAATTACAAATAAGAAATGCCGTTAACTCGTTCTCGCCGTCCACCGCATTGACCTCTGCTCGCGTTGTGTTTGTTGTGGTTCTTTTTCCGTGTTTCCTTCCTCCGTCCGTTTTCAGTGGCGCTACATGCGGTCTTTTTCGACACTGTGAAATTGACTGTTCTGTGGTAAAGGCATAACACTTACCACAGAGCATAATCAATTTCTTAGTCCGTCAGATCGCATTCCCAGCTACTTTCCTTGTTCTTTAGCCCACCCAGACCATGGTGTTGGACAAATTCCGCATAGCCTTCTGTAACGTGCGCGGGCTTAGGGCGAACTTTTTCGCAGTATACGCGTACGTTAACCTCCATAAACCCCATGTAATGGCACTAGGTGAGACCCAGGTGTGTGAGGATGCAGATCCACTGGATTTTCACATCCCGGGGTACCACTTACTGCCATTATTCTCTCCTCACAGGGGTCTTGCCCTTTATGTGTGCAGTAATGTTGCGTACCAGTGCCAGCAACAACTATACACGACGGATGCCGAATTTAGCTCCATGTGGGTTAAATTCAATATCCAGTCGCACACTCTGCACTTCTGCTTTCTTTACAGAAGCCCGAATTCAGGGAGAGATTTTACTTATAACAAGTTTGATCTTCTCTCTGATTCTATTTCTCATATTTTGGAATCGTATCCGAATAGTGAAATTGTAGTTGCTGGTGATTTCAATATTCATAATTCCAATTGGCTACGCCATTCCAGCCACACAACTCCTGAAGGCTTATTTGTCGAGCTCTTTGCCGAGTCTAATAACTTGACTCAAATAGTGCATGAACCAACGCATATCCCCTGCGTTGCGGGGCAAGCTCTCAATACTCTAGACCTTTTTCTCACTTCACATCATGAAAAATATGATGTTGAAATGCACGCACCTCTTGGAAACTCAGACCATTGCACCATTTTGGCGTCTTTCTCATACTCTTCTATCCGCAATGCTTCGCCCTTAGCCCCGAAGCGCTTAATGTGGATGTATGATAAAGCTAACTGGAGTGGGCTTAATGAATTTTTCGCCCACTTCAATTGGAAATTGTGTTTTCTTGATAGAAACATAAATGCCGCAGCCAAAATGGTTGAAGAAATAATATTATTGGGAATGCGGTCCTTCATCCCTAATAAGAAAATTTGCATTAAACCTAAGGACAATCTCTGGTTTAATGAGACATGCAGAATTGCTGTCAGGTCTAAAGAGGAAGCTTTCAGAGCATGGCAGGCAAATAAAAATGCCGCCACTGAACAGCTGCGTAAACAGGCTAGAAATCGATGCAATGCCATCCTAAGGCGCCAAAAGTTTCTGCACGAACAGCGCCAAAGGAAAAAAGTTCTTCAATGCCAGCGTGGTAGTAAGAACTTTTGGTCATTCGTTAAGAAGGTGAAGAACCAAACATCGTCTTCAATCCCAACTCTTCTTAACAATGATCAAATCATCACTCACTCGGTTGATAAAGCTAATTTGTTGGCTAAAATTTTCGCAGAGAATTCCTCTCTGCCCCCCAGCGATCAACCACTGCCCGTAGTCGAAAACGTATCTTGCTCTATGCCAGAAATTCATTTTCGGACACGGGTAGTTAAAAGAGTGCTTGCAAATCTCGATGTAAATAAGGCTTCAGGGCCGGACGGCATTCCAGCCCTTGTTTTGCAAAAGTGCGCTACCTCACTGGCTTGTCCACTACGCAAACTTTTCAACATGTCATACACCACAGGTGTATTTCCGACATGTTGGAAGGTGGCAAATGTTCAACCAGTTCCTAAAAAAGGCAAGACTACTGACCCTGCGAACTACCGACCTATAGCAATCTGCTCGGTGCTCTCCAAAGCAATGGAAAGCATTGTAAACTTCAACCTTGTGAAGTATCTGGAGCACAATAGACTGCTAAGTGACCGCCAATACGGCTTTCGGAGACAGCGATCGACGGGAGACCTTATGGCGGTCCTCACCGAGAAATGGAGCCATAGCATTCTAAACCTCGGTGAAAGCAAGGTTGTTGCATTGGATATTTCCAAGGCCTTTGACCGGGTGTGGCATAAAGCACTCGTGTCAAAATTGATTGCCTATGGCGTCGGTAGTATCTTCTCTCGTTGGATTACGAGCTTCCTCTATGATCGCTCTATTCGTGTTGTAATAGACGGCATAGCCTCGGAAAAGCATTCCCTTAGCGCGGGAGTGCCGCAGGGTTCGGTCCTTTCTCCAACCCTTTTCCTTATCTTCATCAACGACCTATTGTCGTCGACGAAGAATCCCATCTACTCATTTGCGGATGACAGCACCATTTGTCATTCATACTCCTTCACAAAGCGCCCCAGCTCTGTGGAGATTGAGAGAGAACGGCGCCGTATGAATGACACACTTAATAGCGACCTACAAACAATCTCCAAGTGGGGTCAAGCGAACAGGGTCGATTTTAATCCTCGCAAGACCCAATGTTGCCTGTTATCCCACAAACGAGTCTCCCCACATCCCAACACATCCCTGGTTATGGGTGGTGTGGGTATTGCGGAATCGGCAGCTCTTGATGTTCTGGGCATGTCCATTAAGAACGATCTTCGTTGGAACGATCATATTTTTGGAGTGTCGAAAGAAGCAGCCAAGTGCCTCGGCTTCTTAAAGCGGTGCAAAAAATATTTCACTCCGTCTGATCTCCGCATTATCTATACCACCTATATCCGACCTAAAATGGAGTTTAACTCGCACCTATGGGCGGGGGCTTCAAAAACCCATTTGGAGCTCCTGGACCGGGTGCAAAACCGTGCGATCAAACTTATAGGGGACAGTAGGGCATCCAGCTCTATTGACTCCTTAGAACATCGTCGAAACGTGGCATGTGTGGTGTTATTTTACCGATACTTTTTCGGTAATTGCTCAGTGGAGATGGGCAGCTTGCTGCCATCACTCCGGGTATTCCCCCGGGCAACCCGTTTGAACACTGGCGCCCATGCATTCCACGTTGAAACGATGTTCCAGCGCACTGCGCATTACAGAGAAAGTTCGTTTCTGGCCCGTACAGCGCGGTTGTGGAATGGTCTCCCTGCGGATATTTTCCCCAGCACTTATGATCTCGATGGGTTCAAGTCAAGAGTCCACAACCACTTCTCTCAAAACCCTATCTCCTAACCTTTATATCCTTCCTGAACCAACGCAATGCCTCGCATTAATAGGGGTCATCCCCTGCGCGTTTGTTCGAGTCTTAAAAAAAAAAAAAAAAAAAATTTAAATTCGGGGTTGCAATTTTCAACTAGGAGTTAGTGTGCAATGTATAGTGTAAGGTTGTAACTTAAACTTATAGAACAGATTTTTTGTGTTGCATGTGCCATTCTCGGCCTATACTCAATAGAGTGTAAATGCGACTTCACCTTCTGAACACGTGTTTGTATTGAAATCTTGTAATGCTCTTCGCGTCATTGACGAAAGTATCTAAAGTATTTTCACAAGCGTCAATATTTGTCTTTTCAAGGGCATTAACAAAATTTGAATTGGTTCATTACTGTAGGAGCTATACTAAAAAGAGTTGCATCACACAAGTAAAAATTTCAACCACACACACATGTTTTTCCATATTTAATTGCGACATATTTTTAGGGCACAAAAAATTCGAAAGCTGAAAATTTTATGAATTGAGAGCATTTGTTGAATGTGAGCATTTTCATACTGCTGTCTAAAATTGTGCTCCGATATTATAGCTCAAAAGTAAATCCTTGCTTTTGTTGCTGAATTTATGAATGGAGAATTTACATATTTGTACACATTTTGTATTACAAACATCGTATTTCAAAAATGTCTTCTTTAATTGAAAGCCTAAATATTCTTCTTTCACTGTATGACAATATATATTTTTTGGATGCAAAATTCTTTTGTGTATCCGCAATCTTGCAAAGTAACTGAAAATTTGACTTTGCAAATGAATAACTCTTGCAAATTTGAACCGATTTTAATGTTTTAAATTTTAAATACATAGTTAGAGTATTGTTAATCTATGTTAAAAAAATGGCATTTAAGACTTCAGGTTTGTAGGAGCTATATGCATGTAATTGTCAAAAAACATGTAAAACGCCCTCCAAGGAAAACCATCAATATTTCCTAAGCCGCTCAAATAATCAAAAAATTGATTCTGTAGAATAAGGAAAAAAAAAAAATTATCGAAAAAAATCGAAGAAAATTCGGAATTTATTAGTTAAAAGTTCATTTTAGACTATTTTTCGACAAAAAATTCCTAATATGTCTACTAAAAATAAAAAAAAATATTGGTATCAATACAGATTCTGAAAGGTGATAAAAATACCTTTCAAACAAGCCCAGATTGAGAAATCTACTATAACTCTATCCGATTTTATGACGAATTTAATTAAATTATTCTATGTATATATTGAAAAATATCTATTTTGAAATTTTGGGGGGCTCCAAATCCGACTTAGAGCTATGGTCTCTTGAGCAATATTTCTCAGAATCACCTATAGATTACGTTTTTGCTATACGCTTCATCAAAAAAAAATTAACTCGCCCTAATATATAGATATACATATGTATATCAAATAAAAGAAGCTCAAGAATTTAAATAAAATTGATTTTTTATCTATTTGTAAAAAAAGGATATGAAAAAGGTCCTTTGAAAATTTTAATACTTTATATCCTTGAAAATTTATGTAAAACTTTCTTGAAAAGTAAGTATGTTAAAACCCAAAATCTCCTTGATCACGTGTCAAAGTTTCCTTACTGTAACTTTATTGGTTCCAAAGTTATTAAAAAAAGGCGGAAGCTGCAATTCTAAAGAAGTACAAAAATTCTTATTTATTTGAGTTTCAGTATTTTAAATAATAAAAAGATACAAAATCAATGAAGCGAGAATAATGAAATTTTGACACGTGACCACGGAGATTTTGGGTTTTAACATACTTACTTTTCAAGAAAATTCTATATAAATTTTCAAGGATATAAAGGATTAAAATTTTCAAAGGACCTTTTTCATATCCTTTTTTTACAAATAGATAAAAAATCAATTTTATTTAAATTTTTGAGCCTTTCCTCTTTCATTTCATATATATATCGCCATATTCTAACGAGGTTAAGTATTATTTATATTTTTTTTATTTTGTATCCCCTTAAAAATTTTGAAGTCCTTTTAAAAGGACAAAGGATGTAGAAGTAAAAAGCTGAGTACGCAGTATTACTATGCTTGGTCTCTAGTTTCACGCCCACATGGATTTTTTCACGTGTGAAAATTTTTTTTAATTTTTGTCGCACGGTGTAAGCAACTCTACATTGTTATAAGAGTTATAGCAGTTCGTTGTATTTCTAGAAAATTAGTTACTATTTCTTTCAAGAGCTGGTCCAGTATTGAAGACAAACGAGTAGTGTTTGCATTGCTTTAAAAGTATTTAGAGTTAGTTTTTCCCTAAGGTCCCGTAAGTGCCCAAAGAGATACATTGAATTATTAACAAAAAGGCGAAACATAATGAAGTTGTAACTTTTAACTTGGTATCCTCCCAATTGTTTGTGGAAATATTAACGAAAATCAGCTGAGTTTGTTTCTGAAAAGTAAAAAAATTTACTTATCTAGAATAAATTTGTTAAAAACTCTGGGAAGGTAACCAGTAAGTTGAATAATGATAGAGGTTTAGGGAGGATATGAGGTTTAATGATAGATAAAGAAAGAGATGAGGATAGAGTAGCGTATTAGGAGCAATTAAATACTCGTAGATAGGCAAAGAAACTTCAGAAGAATCTAAAACCGAATTGAGACTAGGTACAATTGGCTACTCTTAGGGCTCAGGAAAAGAGTATACAGGAAGAAAAGTCGGTTGGTAAGAGAAGTAATGTAAAGAAATCGGTTAGTACAAAACTGGATTTTTGTTTACAAATCTCAAAAGATCCTACCATAGGTTAGGTAGGTGGGGGGGGGGGGGCGGGTGAAGAAGTTTGGGGTTCAAACATCCACCCAAGTACAAAAAATACTGTTCAAAAATATAGTTTCAAATGGTATTAAGCTCAAAAGTTGTAAGCAAAAGCTCCCAACATGAAATCCTTTGTGCGCCACTGGTCCATTCTATAAGTATTCATTACAGTACTTTCTGGATATTAGCCCCCCCACCCAGTTAATGGATTTCCCCGCTTATAAGTTAACCTAATTAGGTCACGAAAAATTCCCATATTTTCTGTTTAAAAGATCTACTCGCTTATAACGTTGCAAATGTGTGAACCATTTGAAGAAATTCATACAAAAATCCTCGGTCAAAAAAAATAAAAATATTATTATTTATTTATTTATTTATTAGCATATTTATTATATTATTATTTTTTTATATTATTGGCAATTCCCAAAGATATTCAAGGATAAAGTTTTAAAAAGACATTTTCAATACCTCTTCGTTCTTTTCCACCAAAACATTAAATTTTTTAAGATTCTAAGGATTTTTCTCGTTCATTTGATATCCATAATGTTATTCTGCGCAATCAATTTTTAAAATAATTTTTTGAAATAAACATGTCTTTGAAATTTCAAAGTCCTTTTAAAACAAACCTTGACGTCAGCAAGAAAAAGTACAAATGCAGTTTTACTACATTTAGTTTCGCGAGTATATCGATTTTTTGGTGTGTAAAATTTGTTGTCGCACGGTGTTACATATATGTAATTATAAATAAATATTAAGAAAATTTTATTCGAGTGGAATGAAAAATTTGTAGCCATATTTCGTTTTGTATTTGTCATATGTTTGACCTTAAATATTTATAGTTAATCATATTTGCCTCAGTCCGTCCTGTGAATGTCGTCGTTTTTCTTTTTTTCATACAGAAAAATGCAGAAATTATGAAATGCAGAAAAATCATAATTTTACTAAAACATTTTTGCATCGTGATTGTCATTCACAAGTTGTCACAATCGTTCACACTTTGGTGTTCCTTCGATACATTTCAACTGCTGCACAAACTAAACTAAACTTTTGCAACTTTTAAAAGGTTCAAGTAGTTTTATTTTATTTTTGGAAAATGTTCAATCTGCACAGTTCAACTTTAAAATAAAAAAAAATCACACAACACTCGAACGGCGGCTGGAAATTTGAGGAATCAGCACGTTTCGTGGTTTACTAAAAATTAAAAAAAAAAAAAACAAAAAAGAGCAACATTATGCGCGCAACAGTTGCAGCCGCAGACAGAAAATATCGACATGAAGTATCGAACAGTTGCAGCGGGCACTTGTGGGCAGCGTGCATTCTGCCCACTGTGCACACGCATGTGGTGTGTATTTTTTATGCGAAAATATGCGCGGAAAATTGCAAAACTGTTGCACGATCGATGCTGTGCTGCACTAATTGGATATTGCACGCACTTCGTTATGGCAAATGCGTGGCTTGGCATAAGCGGCCTGGCAACGCAGCGTTGCATTTGAACAAAACTTGATGAGGCCGTTATTCGAGCTTTTCGAGTGGCCAATGAAAATTTGCTGTTCGAAGTAGCTTAAAAATCAAATCAAACTGAAAATTTCAGTTACAAGTGAACTTGTCAATAAAATGTTCGAGTAGCATTTAATTACTGCCAATGAAAAAATAAAACAAACAAACAAGTGCGCAACAAAATCGAGTAACAATAATGCAAGGCAATTGTTATTGAAATTAATTGTTGCTAAAATTGAGTACTAAATCAAAATAGGATTATGTGGTCGAAAGCACATTTGCAGTTTGTTTGAAGCGTGGAGGAGCACTCGGAATGCTGAGTGTTTGATGGGCGAGCTGGGTGACTGTAGGAAAGGGTTAACGGTATTTTAAAACAACGTTCGAATTTACTGTACGCGGTGGTAGGACTTCAAGGTAGATTTATGCTGGTCTGAAGTATGATTCAAAATTGGTATTTATTTTTTTTATATTTTGATTTATTATTTATTTATTTATTTATAATTTTATATAATTTTTATTGATTTAAAAATTTTTTTAAAAATCTCTGATTATGCGTTTTTATGTTGAAATTAAAACTTGAACTGATTTGTTTATTCTTTTTAACAAAAAATTCGTGAAATGCATATCAATTGTTCGCTTTTGTTTATTTGATTTAATATTTGTTTGTAAATTATTTACATATTTATGTTTATTTAAATTGTAAATAATTAAAAAAATTTTTTTTAAACTCTGATTATGCGTTTTTATGCTGAAATTAAAACTTGAACTGATTTGTTTATTCTTTTTAAAGATTTATCAAACATTCGAATTTGCTGTACGCGGTGGTAGGACTTCAGAGTAGATTTGTGCTGGTCTGAAATATGATTAAAAATTTATATTTATTTTTTTTATATTTTGATTTATTATTTATTTATTTCTTTATAATTTTATTTAAATTGTTATTGATTTAAAATTTTTTTTTTAATTTCTGATTATGCGTTTTTATGTTGAAATTAAAACTTGAACTGATTTGTTTATTCTTTTTAACCAAAAATTCGCGAAATGCATATCAATTGTTCGCTTTTGTTTGGTTGATTTAATATTTGTTTGTAAATTATTTACATATTTATGTTTATTTAAATTGTAAATAATAAAAAAATTTTTTTTTAAATCTCTGATTAAGCGTTTTTATGTTAAAATTAAAACTTGAACTGATTTGTTTATTTTTTTTTAAGATTTACCAAACATTCGAATTTGCTGTACGCGGTGGTAGGACTTCGAGGTAGATTTATGCTGGTCTGAAGTATGATTAAAAATTGATATTTATTTTTTTATATTTTGATTTATTATTTATTTATTTATTTATAATTTTATTTAAATTTTTATTGATTTAAAATTTTTTTAAAATCTCTGATTATGCGTTTTTATGTTGAAATGCATATCAATTGTTCGCTTTTGATTGCAAGCATCCAATGGAGACGAGGTCATAATCAGGTTAGATGGTCATAATTTGTTGGTGCACACATGCCAAGAGCTACTTTAGAGTTATGCAACATTTAAGCGGTAGTTAGGCAATTCAATGTAACATTGCATTAAAGTGCGGCCAGACGAAATATTCGCTTGTTGTTTGAATAAACTGTCCGTGGCATGATGTAAATTTCGAATACCAGCAATGCTGTTGTTTGTATGCTAACAATAAGCAGACATAATGTAATTGATAGACATGCACACATTCTTGTTGTTGTATGTTTATGCGTATTCGATATCGCTTCTGCCCAGCACATTATATAAGCGAAATAATTAATAAATTGCTTGCAATAATGCAGCAAAGCCGAGCAATTACCAAATCGAAATACAACCAACATTAGGCTAATAAGCACATTTATGTAATGTGCAAGATAAACACAAACACACGCACGCACAAACACACATGCACAGGTACGCCCAGACAACTTAACGAACGAGAATTCGTAGCGCAGTTGAACGTAAGCTTAACTCTCTACTTACTTGGTTGGTTGCTTGTTTTTGTTAAAGAAATTGTGGTAGAGAGATAGTTGAATGATAGAATGAAAAACAACAACAGTTTGAAGGTTCATAGAAAACATGTTAGAAAATTTAGAAAATTTTTTCCTAAATTTAATTTATTTTCTCAAAGTACACATTCAAGGTTTGACACACATAATTTGTATTTCATTAAAAATTTTATAATAAAATTTTAAAAAATATTTCTTATCTAATAAAATGTCGCTGCAGAAACCGAATGTCGTATGTTCCATAGAATTCCATAGCACATACGACAATCGTTTTCTCAGGCGCCGATATGCAAAATCCGAATTCAACGCCTGAAAGTATGTCAGCAAAAAAGCATTGAATTTGTTTATGGCTACGACAGTTGACACTAAAACACCTAAATGACCAGCACCAAACTGCTTCTACCAGCAGCCGCACACACCAACACATATTTACACACACACGCACACACACATTCAGACACATTACATAGGGGAGTTAGCCAAGCGGAAGTTGTGAGAACACATCTATGTAGAAATCACAAAAAACCATGCATACATTTGGGCGTTATGTATGCGTCACGCGTATATATGTGTGTGTGTGTGTGCATGTACATGTGTGCGTGCGCGTAATGTTGTGCGAAATATCTACAAGACAGGGCGAAAAGGTCCTCTCAATGCGCTACATGCGGTCTTTAGAGCAACTTTCGGTCAGTCAATTTTGAAAGAGTTGCCATATCGAAATTTTATTTAAATTACCCCAAAAAGAAAATGGGGATGGTTATGTCACTTTTGTTAACGACCAAGAGTGGGAATAAGGCATGTAAGATTATTTTATTAAACATCAAAATGTTGATGACTACAGTTCAACTAGGAACCAGAACTTGTTTCTAGGGATTCAACTAGGTTAATGGTTTGTATTGGTTGCGTTAATCGATTGAATTTTTGTCAAGGTCGGTGATAAGTCGGTTATTAGACATAGGGCTGCTTATTTTTCGACCCTTAAGAGTATGAGAAAATTTATTACTGGACCGACCGAAACCACTTTTTTGGGCCGAAACCGAATATTCGGTTTTTTTTTTAATATTCGGCCGAAACCGAAACTTTCTAGTTGAAATAAAAATCACCATATCAAGCACTTTTTTCAACAAACGAATCTTACTTTAAGTAAATAAAGAACAAACAAACATAGCATAAATAAATAAATACTTATTAAAAAAAACAATTTATTAATTTTTTAAAAATGTATACATGAAAAAATCACCCTTTCGTACCTTACTCGCTAATATTCAAAATTAAATAATTTAATATTTAATAATTTTTTTAATAATAATTTAATAATTAAAAAAAAAAGTTTATTTACATTAGTGGCATCTAAATTATTCCTCCTTTCACTATATATCTGCTACACAATAAAATGTAAACAATATTCTAGAAAGTTTCGGTTTCGGCTATTCGGCCATTTTTTGGCCGAAACTGAAACCGAAACCACTTATTGGGGCCGAAAGCGAAACCGAATATTCGGTCGGACACTACTGGATTGTGTAGAACGACCATTTGTGCATCTGTTGCTGCTCGGTAGGAGGTGTTATTGGATAAGAAGGTTCGTGTCTTTACTGAACTTATTTTGGATGATGTATAGGCTGCAACATATTTCCGGTAGTCCGAACTGGCACTGCTTAGAATTGTTGTTGTGCTACTGCATATGAAAATGTGTTGCAAGATGTTCATTACAATTGATTGGATTGTGAAAGATAAAAGTAATGTTAGTGAAACCATTAGAAAGATGGAACAATTTAAAATTTTTTAGAGTTCGGGACTAAGACAGATGAAAATTTAACCCACGTGTCGGTTTGGGAGTTCCATGTTGAACTACCGAGACAGCAAGAAGTTAGTTTATAAAAAATTATTTAAAAATTAATTAAGCATTAAGATTTAAAATCACCGAAAAGTGTATTAAATAATTGTAAATATTCTTTTAATGAAACAAATAAAAAAAGTTTAAAACATATTAATTTTTGTGAAGTGCTTTTCAATGTTAATATCCTAATTTCAGGTTTCAGGTGGCAAAAAATTATAACAATTTATCATAAAAATTCGTGTTTTGTTCGTCAAACTTTTGGCGAACAAGAAACTGTTTGCGGCCTAAAGCATCATTCAGTATTTTTGGTAGAATGATTGAAGAAAAAAGCTTGGCTTCATAAGTAATTCAGTTCAGTGCACAGTGATTCGACTCCATACAACCGCTCTTCATAAAATTTGGTATACTAATTGAAATCTCTATTTTGTTTTTTTTAACTTTTGTAGTTTGGCAATGCCTGAGACTTACATTTGCAATTTTCGTCATTTTTGGTGAGCAACGAGTGTGTTGGCTAGAATTTTCAGATTTTACATTTAATCGGTAATGTCAACATTGATAATTGCAAGGAGCAACAGAAATTGTCTTAGGACCCTTTAGTTTTGCAATAAAAACGATAATAATAGACGTATGTTTTGCTTTTTCGCAGTTTTCTCAATTTTTCATGCTGATTGCATACTTTTAGGGATGAAAACAATAAATTTTGTCGAAAAATAGGTGTTTAGACCACTATTAAAATATAATTATTTTCTGCAATCGGAAGATATCGGAGGATTTAATTACATTATCCGACAAAGAAAGAATGCTTCTTAAAATAAAAAAAATCCAGGAACATACTTTCACATACTTTTTTAGATATTTTTCTCTAAGTTTTGCCAATTTTCAGATTTTTAATTTAGAAAAATATTTTGAATTCAAACTGAAGTAAAAGCCTCAGCTTTGCAAATTTTGAGAAAACATGAAAACGAAAATGGTCACATCATTTTGTAACCTATATTGAAAGTTTTAGCAACTTTTTGGTAACCATGTATTTTTAAAATTTTTTTACTCAATAGACTAAAAAAAAAAAATATGTGTCTAATTTTTTTTGTGAAAAAAGTTTGAACTTTGAGCCGCTTTTGCACAGACACTAATTAATTTTTTGCACAGATTTTTTGGGGTTTTCTTAGTTGGAGTTTTACCTTTCAAATGACATCAAAATCGTTCAATTCTGAGACTATAAATTTGATGAATTTTGTCTATGGAACGAATCACTGTGCAGTGGCCCAAAGATGATTTTATTTTGGGAGGTTTTTGTCTCACTTTTGTTTCAAATACCATTTCAAACCATAATTGTCACCCGAAATTTTTTTAACAAGCAGATATTTGAGAGGCCACTGATTTACTCTAATAAGATTTAAGAAATTCATATAGTGTCATTGCAAGGTTATTGTAGACCAACGAAAAAATATATATTTTGTTTTTGTGTTGTTAACTTCCGCTTGGTTGACTACATGGTTCACCCACAAGGTTGCACATAAATATCAAAATTAGTTACTGGTCAGCAGCACAGCAACTAACAGCACACAATTAATTAATTAGCTGAGCGCAGGGTTGACAAAAATGGCCAATGCAATGGGGGCGAGGCAGTCGAAGAAGTTGACACGCTGACTGACCCTTGTGTGTGTGTGTGTGTTTATGGTACATGGCTGCATATTGCGGGCTACTTAAAGTTGAACTCTCACACACACACACACACACATGCAGTTGTGTATATGAAAAGCAGCGCAATTCTTGGGGGCAGCAATCCGGGCAGCCGTGTTATTAAAATGGCCACAAATGTTTTTATATGTGGCGGGTAAATTAGTTTGACATACAACAACAGACATATAAATTTTCTATATTGCAAAGTGTTGTCGTATGTACTTTGACCGCTAAACGCATATGTGGCCACACTTTGTAGGCGAGTAAGTCAAAATAGCAATGTCTGTGTGTGTGAGTGTAGGTGTATGTGTATGCTTTGTCCATTGAACAATAATTTACGCCTGACTTTTTGACAAAGAAGAAGGCATAATGATTTGCAAGAACATTGTTGTTTTGTGGTTTGACTTTTATTTTGTCAGTCTTGTTGTTCGTTTTTCTTTTTCACAGCAGCATTGAATTTATTGATTTTGCAATTCCTTGCAGCCGAAAAGTGTGCAATCAAAATATGCTGTTTAATTATTCTCGCTACTTTCATGTCAAAAAGCTTAACTCTCGAGTAGCATACTTTTAGGCGCTCATTATTTTTTATTTATTTTTATTTATTTATTTAATAGATAGATTATACAGGCCGTTTGAGTGCTAAGCAATTTTTGTAAATGTGTGCGAAAAGTGCTATGCCTATTTTGATGATTTTAAAGGAAAAAATAATGGTGTCAAATAAAACACTCTAATTCAGACAAATATGAATGAATTTTCATAATTCTTTTTTTATTATTAAGAAAAATGTTTTTTTTACATAAATAAAAAAATAAACACAAGATTTCAAAATTATTTTCTTCATTTTTTCGTGTTGTGAAATAAAAAGTGCACCAAAAGCACACTGAAGAGCGCAGCAGTTTTGCGCCTCTCCGCATTTTTCGACACAAACTCTCAAGCCAGTTTTGCGCCGCTTAGCACTCTAACGGTTAATAATTTACAAAGAAAAATCTTAATTATGTGTAAGTGAAAGTAGATAGGGTAAAGAGCGAGAGAAAAGTTTGAAATGTTATGAGAAGTGTTTCAAGAGTAGATGCTTAAAATTACCACTACCCGAAATACATTTGATAGCACTAGGAAGCGAGTTCCAAGTTAGTATTAAAACAAAACGATTTTTAAATTTTTAACCGCTTGTAGAAGTGCACAGTGATTCGTTCCATAGACAAAATTCAAAAAAATTATAGTCTCAGAATTCAACGATTTTGATGTCATTTGAAAGGTAAAACTCCAACTAAACACAAAAAAATTTGAGCGAAAAATAATTAGTGCAAGTGCAAGAGCTGCTTAAAGTCGGAACTTTTTTCACAAAAAAATGTTAACATGACATGACACAACTCAAAATTTTTCATTTTCGGGTTTATGTGTTAATACTGTGCACAATGCATAAATCTACCAATCAGCAAAAGCTCAGTATATTTTGTTGTTGTTAACTGTTGCAAAAATACAGTTAGGTCTCTCTTCGTGTCAGAAGTTTGATGCTATTTGATTGCTGCAGCTCAATGCAAAAGAGTCCTAACTCAAATTGTGTCACTTTTGACGAAATACATTTTTGTTAAAGTTAATTTTAAGCAAAATTCTGACAATTTTTTTATATATTTTTAATCATTAAAATTAATTATGAATTTTCAAAATTTTTCTTTCAACTTTTTAAGTGTCATTTATAATTATTAAATTCAGAAAAAGTGGCATAACTTGAAATAATTCGGTAATTATGGAATTAAAATATCATCAAAACAGTCACAACTCAAAATTTTGGATTTTCTAGTGTAAAATAAAAAAAAAATTCTTGCAACTTATCATAAAGCATAATCTGTAAGGATTTTCTACTGAACGGTCTGTACGTTATTTAAAAAAAGTGTTTATTTAGCTCAAAAACAGTTTTTTGCGTTTCCTGAAAAATGAAAAATTTTGAGTTGTGTCACTTTTGTTGTGCGTGTAACATATTATGTTTTCTGTTTTTTAGTCTATTGAATAAAAAAATCGTAAAAATACATGGTTAGCAAGAAGTTGCTAAAACTTTAAATATAGATTGAGAAATTATGTGTATTTTCGCTTTTAATGTTTTCTCAAAATTTGCAAAGCTGAGGCTTTTACTTCGCTTTTAATTTAAAATATTTTTCTAAATAAAAAATCTGAAAATTGGCAAAACTAAAAAAAATATCTAAAAATTATGTGAAAGTCTGTTCCTGATTTTTTTTTCATTTTAAGAAGCATTCTTTTTTTGTCGAATAATGTAATTACATCCTCCGATATCTTCCGATCTCGAAAAATAATTCAATTTGAAAAGTGGTCTAAACACGTATTTTTCGACAAAATATATTCTATTTATCGCTAAAAGTATGGAAAAAACTGCACAAATGCAAAACATGCATCTATTATTATCGTTTTTATTGCAAAACCAGACAATTTCTGTTGCTTCTTGCAATTATCAATGTTGACATAACTGATAAAATCTGAAAAATCTAGGCAAAAGCCGAGTTATATAGCTATAGCTTTTCAAAAATGACGAAAATTGTAAATTCAAGTCTCAGGCATTGCCAAACTACAAAAGTTTAGGAAAAACAAAATGGAGATTTCAATTCAGCAGACCATGATCAAATAGTATACCAAATTTTATGAAGAACGGACTACTCCTTCTAATTTTGTCCCGCTGTTGTATGGAGTCGAATCACTGTGAAGTGACACAAATTTTAAGTGATTTCTGTCAAAGTTTTTGTCGGCCTAGTTGTGGATACAAAACTCATTTGATGTGGAGACGAATTTCCATAGTTCATGTTACTTAAGCTTACATATGCCTGAGCTTAGATCTCATTATTTTTTTCAGCAAAGCACACAATTAAAATCAGAGCAAAGACATCAACACTCAATCCTTTACAGCTCACAAAATTCCACAGCTAACAGCTTTTAACACTTGTCTGTTTGATTTTAATTTTCTGCAAATGCAACGTCTCGCCCATTCACCCACTGACAAGCACGCGTACAGATACCACAAAGCTGCTATATAATGCCATGTCGAACTATGCTTAATCAAAGTGCACTTAAGTTCGCCTAGTCGCGCTTAATGGCACTTAACAACAACAAAATACACTGCCAACATATCGATAGCGACTTCTGACAACACCGACGAACACACTTACACTAACACATACAGGCGCGCTTGCCACTTTTTGCCAATAATGATATTTTCAAGCTAGCTTCCAATGCAAATTAGCATCCAACACTTTTGCTCTGCGACAGCCACATCATGCTTCAGCTGCAGCAGCACGTATGTGTGTGTGTGTGTGTGTGTGTGTATGAGTGTCTGCGTGTTTGTAGGTACAGCCTGTCGCATGGAGAATGCCACTTGCGTACGTGACTTTAATGTCGCCTCAACCGGCTTCGGCATTGCCGTCTCGCCCACTCACCTTCCAACTGCGTCGCATCTTTGATGGCGGCATTCAGCGAATCGCGTAGTTAAGACTTCAGTTTTCGTGCTCATTAACATTTTGCGCTGCATTAAGCATTTATAAATGCGCGAAATTGTAATGTTTTCATTAACCCTGTCTGCCTCAGCGACTTTGTGGGTGTTCGTGTGGGTGCGACAGTGCAGAAAATCTTCGCATTAATCTTCATAGTTTGCAGTTCTGACACATCGTTTCAGTGTCACGTATCAAACGATCGCGGTTTTTGAGGCGAGAGGGTATGGAGGCGAGGGTGAAAGTGACAAGTCGAGAGAAATTTGAATTATGCAAGGAATTTATTAGCTTTGACACTCATTTGCATGCTTAAGGAATGGGAAATTTTGCATATAATGTGAATAAAAAAAAGGCTTTTAAATTGAAACGAAATTTTGAAACAGGATGTTGGAAACAGGATAGTAAGAAATTGGACAAACAGAGACCTGGAAGGGCAGAAGAATGCAAAGGAGGAGAGATGGACGAAAGCGCAGATGATAACCTCGAGAGACGGATAGCTAAATATATAGACGGATAGATGGACTTAGGGATAGATAGCAAAAAGAAGGCGTTTAGAGGGAAATGCGCATGGATGGAAAGCTAGAAAGACGATTTGAGAGGCGGGCGGGAACCACAGACCTGAAACAGAGACCTGGAAGGGCAGAAGAATGGAAAGAAGGAGAGATGGACGAAAGTACAGCTGATAACCTCGAGAGACGGATAGGTAAATATATAGACGGATAGATGGACTTAGGGATAGATAGCAAACAGAAGCCGTTTAGAGGGAAATGCGCATGGATGGAAAGCTAGAAAAACGATTTGAGAAGCGGGCGAGAACCAGAGACCTGAAACAGAGACCTGGAAGGGCAGAAGAATGGAAAGAAGGAGAGATGGACGAAAGTACAGATGATAACCTCGAGAGACGGATAGGTAAATATATAGACGGATAGATGGACTTAGGGATAGATAGCAAAAAGAAGGCGTTTAGAGGGAAATCCGTATGGATGAAAAGCTAGAAAGACGATTTGAGAGGCGGGTGAGAACCAGAGACCTGAAACAGAGACCTGGAAGGGCAGAAGAATGGAAAGAAGGAGAGATGGACGAAAGCACTGATGATAACCTCGAGAGACGGATAGCTAAATATATAGAAGGATAGATGGACTTACGGATCTATACCAAAAAGAAGGCGTTTAGAGGGAAATGCGCATGGATGGAAAGCTAGAAACACGATTTGAGAGGCGCGCGAGAACCAGAGACCTGAAACAAAGACCTGGAAGGGCAGAAGAATGCAAAGAAGGAGAGATGGACGAAAGCGCAGATGATAACCTCGAGAGATGGATAGCTAAATATATAGACGGATAGATGGACTTAAGGATAGATACCAAAAAGAAGGCGTTTAGAGGGAAATGCGCATGGATGGAAAGCTAGAAAGACGATTTGAGAGGCGGGCGAGAACCAGAGACCTGAAATAGTGACCTGGAAGGGCAGAAGAATGCAAGGAAGGCGAGATGGACGAAAGCACAGATGATAACCTCGAGATACGGATAGCTAAATATATAAACCGATAGATGGACTTAAGGATAGATAGCAAATAGAAGGCGTTTAGAGGGATATGTGCATGGATGGAAAGCTAGAAAGACGATTTGAGAGGCAGGCCAGAACCATGTCTTCAGGATATTCAGAATATGTCTTCAGAATATTCAGGAGCAGTTTGTTTATTTCCAAGACCTGACCAAGAGTGAGCATCAGGCAGCAACATTGTATATCTCTTTTCAAGTATGATGACTGACCACTTTGTTTATATGTATCTCCGGATGGCCTTGAGGGCCTCTTCTCGAATAGAAGCATCAAAACGAGGCAGACTCACCAGGGCATCTAACGCTGGATCAGAAGTTGTCGACAAACATATTGGCCCCGGTACACAGCTTTACTTACCATCTCATACAAAATCCACTTAGTTTGCTATGTACTTTTCCATGTTTTTGGGAATGGCCTGAAGCGTGAGTGGCTTTAAACTACAAAAACAACTTCATCTGATTCAAAACAAGTATGAACTTTAACAAAATAAATACAGTGAAATTCCTCATAACCGAACACCCATCGTCGGAGTGTTTTTGTCCGGTTATGGGAGATGTCCGCTTATGGGGAAGGAGGTATAAAAAATTAGTTTAAATTGTGTCCAAGTGTTTCTGTTGTTTATTTATTTAAAATGATGTACGAATTTATGAATATAAAATATTTATTGCATATTTATTACATATATAGGCAAAGTACATACATTGTACAAGTCGTTAAATTTTAGTACTGATTTGGTTGAACAAATTCTGTAATGGCTTAATTGATTGCCTAAACACTGATTGTTTTAATTTAAAATGTTATTTTTCAAATACGAGTGCGATTTGTATCATAGGGTAGTACCGATTTAAAAAAAAACTGGTTGGCATATTTCTGAATTTTGTGCGTTTATGAGAGGTTTTTTAATCAAAATGTTTCGGAATATAGTGTCTGCGTCCCGTTATTAGAGCGTTCGGTTTTTGGAATGATTTTCGTATGGAAAACTTAATGAAATTGCTGTGTCTGCGAAATTAATTTAATTTTTCGGCTATTGAAGCTGTCCAATTATAAGGACTGTCCGGAATGAGAAATTTTACTGTAATTCTTCAATTTCAAATAAAATAGTTCAGTCTTTTTGGGTTGTAACAGCAACAATGTGCAAAATCTTTTAATTTTCCTACTTTAGAAACCAAATATAAATTTTTTTATAAATTCTAGTAATTAAAAAAATTTAATTTAATTTAATAATTAATTAAATTAAAAATTAAATTTTAGCAATTGAAAACTAGGAAAATTGCTATCGATCAACAACAAATCAACACGAAACTCATCAATGCCTGTGTGCGATGGCCGCTAAGTGTGTACTTAAGTGCGAAACGAAATTTACATAATTACATTAATCCATACACAAACAACACCGACACACATTCAGGAACTTATTTGAATTTAAAGTACCATGAAATATGTATGTGGCGTATAAATACTTTTCTGTGTATGTGTGTGTGTGCGTCGATTTTAAATGTTCCACAACTTAGCGCTGTCTACTCATTGTCTATAAATGCTCAAGCAACCAGACTTTTCAATCTTCATCAATCATCTGAATGAAAATTATTTATGCGCATGCGGAACGTGTGAGCGTTTTAAAGGATAACAGGAAGCATCCTTTTTGTATGGTAAACAATGAAATTGTCTATTGTGCGTAAAAGTGGCCAACTAAGTGATCTAATAGGGAATTAGTCGATAAATATGCTTGGCCAATGTGTCTAAGCAAGCAGCAGTCAACGATGCAGCGATGACGCTGACTGTCGAGTGGAGCGAAAATCCGTGTGGCATACGAAAGCGAACCGAAATCGACGATTATGATGGATATGCCAAGAAATTGAAGTGGACAACCACAACAACAATAACAACAACATCAACAATACAAACACTGAAAACAAAAACACTAAAAGACAAAAAGAAACAAACAAAACCAACAACAAAGCGGCTGTGGCTGTTGTCTATCATTCATCTAACCGACATTATGGTGTCGGTTTGGCTGTTGTTGTTGTTGTTGTTGCTGTTGAAATGTGTGCAAACAAGTTCGTGCACACATCAACAGCAATCTATATGATGTCCAGCCACTCACACACACACACACACTCACACTTACTCACTCAGCACCGCATTACGCACATCATCACTCATTGACGTGCGCAAACATGGCAACGAAAGTGCTATCCACCTAATCTAATGAAACCATCTGAAAAGTTGACCCAAATTCCAACGCAACGTTGCCACCTCGAATGCTGCCAACAACAACAACAACAACAATCAACCAACAAAACTAAAAGCGCTAAAGTGTTTGCTTAAGCAAATGTTAACTCGCATTGCTGGACGCGTTGTGAGTTAAAAGCGAAAAAAAAACCTACGCAACAAAAACAACAACCAGCCCACTGGCCAAGCTGCATGCAACCTTTGGCTGTTTGAATTCTTATGCGTTTCTATGTGGTCGCTCGCGTTTGTGTTTTGGCTTTAATGTGGGGCGTTTAGTTTTTTTTTTTGTACCTACTACTGCTCAGCGCCGCAAAGTATGCTTTTGATCAATTGTACGAGCGCACTTGGCAACGTTGGTCTACGTGACGCTGCTGCCAGCCGTTGTGCAGTTTCAATTCATTTGCTTCGCTGCGTAGTCTTTCTAAAAACTTTTCCTAGAGTACTTAAAATTCAGATTTTTACCAACTGATAAGATGGTTTACATTTGATTTTACTATTTTCAATGCTACCAAAAATTTACCGCATGATGGCAAAGTCTT